>NW_026499577.1:0-18567 GCF_026875155.1 Cherax quadricarinatus | reverse complement strand
AGCCTGTTTCACCTGCAGAGCTTGCACAGCCTTTTCACTTGCACGCTTGCACAGCGGTATGACTTGTTTTAACTGGGGGCAACGAGGGCATCCCGACTGAGTGTTACAAACTTAACCCCCGAAAAGAAACCGTCACGTCCCATGCTCAGTATCAAGGTAACCGTCACCTCCCCACCCCAGTCTCGCGGGGAATCTGTTTTTTACCACAATATTCCATCATCCCCCCATGAGTGTAACAAGCTGCGAAGTATGGCAGCTGAGTGGGGCAAGCAGTCGCGCGAAATGCCATGCTCGTAGAAGCCTTCCACTAGTTGGGGGGAAAAGGGCGCGTCCCCCAAAACCACAAAAGCGTGAAACCCTGTCAGAGTCCGTTTTCCGTCCCTGTCCGAAATGCATTCCCGCCCGGGGGCTGTACGCTTGCCGACGTGAGGAAACCGGGTCTTGCTTTTGTTCTGGGGCTCTTCCCGTCCCTTCCAGGTGGGGCCTCGTAAAAGTGTCGAGCCCGAGCAGCTGTGACCCCGGGGGATCGCGTCGGCCTGTAGCTTCTTTTCGGTAGACAACCCATGGGCCCGCTCACGAGTCCACTGTCCCAAAAAGGCCCTTTCAGTTTTTCCTAGACACGGGTTTCGGGGGTTAACATTGTCCGCTCCACCTTTTTCCGAGACTTTGGGGCCTTCACGCGGCCATGTTAAACAGAGCCATCTGCCATTCGACCTTGGAGGGTTCAGGTAACCGCTGAGGGTTCCCGGGGTGCAAACGCTAAAATTTTGTGGTCCGGGGTCACAAGCTGTCCGCAAAATTCTTAGCGGGATGGTTTTTTTTTTCCCAGGGGGACCTGTATGGGGGGTTAAAAAACCATGGCAGATCTTGGATCCGTTTGATCCAGCTGAGGGGAAAACGGAATTCAAGGGGGGGGGGGATGTCCCCTTCTGGGGCTGCGTTTTGGCCCACTACGTGCTACTGTTCAGGTAGCCAGTGCCAGATCTTTGGAAACTGGTGGTTTCCAAAGCACATTCTCCCGGGGTCGGTCTCTGTCCTGATCGACCTCGTGTAAGCTCGTTGCCCACACCCCCTGGCCATCAGCGCATATTACCTTTAAACCCAGTCTGGGGACCCCCCAGTCAAACCTTCACTCTAACTCTGACGCTTTTTGTAGAGCCAGCAGTTGTAAAGCCGCAGTACCCCTGTGGGCGGGGGACGTCTGCTCGTGTCTGGCTCAGCGAGAGAGTTATGCTTTAAAAAGTATGACGTCATTGCGCAAACCGCCACTCCTTTACGGGGGGAAAGCAGAGTTTTTAAAGGGACCATGTGCTGGTTGACAACGCACTCCCGGGTTAAGGGGCCTCCCCTTGACCACCTTGCACACGTGCAACGTGGTAATTTGAAGTCCTTGTTTCAACATCTTTCGAGAATTTCCCCCTGCGGAAGAATACCTCACTTGTTGACCTTGTCAGATTCCCCCCCCGGTGGAGTGGAGGGGTGAACCCCCAGCGACTTCCTTGTGGTGCAGTTCTCCCAGGGGTTTGCGTGACTCTTCCACCCGGCCAAAGTGCGGGAAAGATGACTAGTTTAAAAAAAAACCAGACTATCCTGAAAGGGTTAAAAAAATTCCCCGGTTCTCAATTGCCGTTCGGTTTGCACTTTGGTGAGTCAAGGGGTTGAACCCCATGATCTCTCCCCGATTCCATTGAAAAAGGTACTAAACCATTTATTCCCTGCGTATCGCCTGCCCATGCGAAAAGAGCTTCGCCGAAGAACTTTTTCCCAGGAGCCCGGGGGAGTTAGGGGTCCATTCCCCGGGGAAAATGCCCCCCTTATTTGGGTTCCCAAGAAAGCGGCCCCGGGGCGCCCTGTTATCGTTACGGAAACGAATGCATGACCATCCCAGCCCTTTTTCCATTCCCAGTTCTGAACGCCTTTTTGCAGAACATGGGCGATAATAAGGTTTTTTAAACTTTGATCTTTTCAAGGGTTCTGGCAGATCCCTCGTGATGGAGTAGAGAGTTGCAGCTTTCTCTACCCCAACTGGTTTTTTCCCGTTCAGGAGGTGCCCTTGGGCTTCCCGGGGAAGCCAACACGTTTGTCGTTTGATGACGACAATTTCCGTACCTCCTAGGTGGCCGCTATGGTCTACTGGATGATCTCATAGTATGTCGCAAGATGCCCCCGTCACTCTTGAAAAATTTGACGGGGTTTTTTTGGACAGGCTATCAGGCAAATTTTAAAGGTAAAGCTCCCCAAAAATGTTTTCCTCCGGAAGGAAAAAAAAATTTTCTGGGTCACGTAGTAACTCAAAAATTTGGCATAAAGAGGGGGACAGTCTAAAATCTGGGCCCGTGCAGAAATTCCCCAGACCCATGCGGGGTGCAGCCCGGTCCTTCATGGGCCGGGGGTTTTACCGACCTTTTTGCAGGTTTCTCCACCATTGGGGCCCCCCTGACAGCTTACTAAAGAAGGATCCCCCTTTTGAGGGGACGTGCATCAGGAACGAGCTTTTGTCTTCTAAGAAAAAGTTAAATCCCCCAAACCCCCTTAGATTCCCTATTTCACCAAGGCATTTACCTTGCGCTGATGCCCAAATTTGGCATCGGTGGCAGTCTTGTCCAAAAATCTAAGGGAAAGCAACGCCTATTGCCTATGCTAGCGTGTTCTCTAAAGGGAAGTCAATTTTTCAGTGACAGGTAGAAGTTTAGCCATTTTTGGGGCCCCACGAAATTTGTGGGTCGGGACGACGGAGGTGCGGGCCGAGCAAATGTAGACAGCCTTTTCGGCAAGCACACAGCCCCCGTCTGCTTGCTTTTTCATTTTTCCGCATTCAGTGCTGCCCCTGTGGTCTAGGTGGGTGGGACCACAGTCCACCCCTCTCACTCCCCCTGGCCCGCCTGCCGTACACAAGTTCTCCCCCCCCAGGATGGCTTGCGGTCATTTCCTCCATCCCCGTTGTTACTCATCCTCCCCGTTAAAAGCCAATCGCCCCGGGCCCGTATCATTGCTCCCTACGTTTCCTTCATCGGACTAAACCCTGTTAAACTAGAACAGCAAAAACAGTTTCACTTGCACGCTTTCACGCCTGTTTCACCTGACAGCTTTCCACCCTGTTTCACCTGCACAGCTTGCACAGTGTTTCACCTGCACAGCTTGCAAGGTGATTCACCTGCACAGCTTGCACATGTTTAACTGCACAGTTGCACGCCTTTTCACCTGCACGCCTGTTTCATTTGGCACATTTGCACGTCTTTTTACCTGCATATCTTTCACTTGCACAGCCTTTTTTCACCTGCACAGCCGTTTCACTTGCACGCTTGTTTCACCTGCACGCTTGCACGTATTTCACCTGCACAGCTTGCACAGTTTCCCTGCACCCCTGTTTCCCCCTGAAAGCTGCACGGTGATTCACCTAAGCCTTTTATTGCAGTGTTTAAAGCACAGTTGTTTCATTTGCACAGCCTGTTTCACTTGCCCCGTTTCCTTTCACAGCAGCCAGCCTTTTCCCCTACCAGCCTGTTTAATTTGTACGTTCACAGCCTGTTTCCAGACAGCTTGCAAGCCTGTTCCACCTGCCAGTTGCCAGTGTTTCATTTTGCACAGCTTGCACAGTGTTTCACCGCACAGCTGACGGGTTTGTTTTCACCTGCACAGTTGTTTCACTTGCAAGCCTTTTTCCCTTTGCACAGCCTGTTTCCCTGCACAGTCTTTTCCTTGCATTGCCTGTTTCCCTGCACACCCTGTTTCACCTGCACAGCTTGCACATTTTCACTTGCACGCTTAACAGTGTTTCACTTGACAGCTTGCACGGTTTAACCCGCAGCTTGCACAGTTTTTTCACCGCACGGGCTGTTTCACCTGCAAGTTACAGGTTTCATCTGCACGCTTGCACGTTTTTCCTTCACGTGTTTACTGCACAGTCTGTTTCCCCGCACAGCTTGACATGTTTCACTTGCCAGTCTGTTCACAGCCAGTTTGCCGTGTTCACCTGCACAGTTTCCAGGGGTTCACCTGCACAGCCTGTTTCCCCTGACAGTTTGCACAGCTGTTTCACTTGCACAGCTGTTTCCCCTGCACGTTGCAGGTTTTACCTGCCACCTTTTTCCCTGCACGTTGAAAGTTGTTTCCCTGCACAGCCGGTTTCCCCGCACAGCTTGCACAGTCTTTCACCTGCACAGCCTGTTTCACCTGCACCTTGCCAGTCTTTTCACCTGCACAGCTTGACGCCTGTTTTACTTGCACAGCTTACCAGCCTGTTTCACTTGTCAGCTTGCACAGCCTGTTTCACTTGCACCTTCACAGCCTGTTTCATTGACGCTTACACAGCCGTTTCACTTGTAGCTTGCAAGCCTGTTTCCTTGCACGCAAAAATAAAGGTCCTATTTATTTAAACTCTTAGGGTTTTTAAAATGCAACGGACCTTTAATTTTCTGTTTTTTAAAAAAAAAAAATTATGAAAACTTATCAAATTTTTGCATCATTCCCAAATTTTGGTTTTTAAGTCCCGACAGACTGCATGTTTTACCGGCAAAAAACCGAGCCCAACCCAAAGGGAGAAACCCAGCAAAAAAACAAAATGACAATATAAAGGGGTAGATTTTATTTCAGGGACTCTCGAATTTGTCCTCCTTTTCTGATGAAAAAACTTTTATCTAAAAATGTATTTTTTGTTAATATTTTTGGGTGTTGGAATGGTTTAATTAGATTTTACATTATTTCCTTGGAAAATTATTAACAAAAAATACATTTTATAGTAAAAAAAATAGTTTTGCTACAGAAAAAGGGGGACAAAAATTCGAGGGTCCACTGTATTTGTATATTCCTTTAAAGTATTTACAGCATGTGCAGGTTGGCTTTATCAGCAGAACAGAAATAATGATGAGTGAGAGGAGAAAATAGCCACTCACTATTGCGGGTTTTACACCACAAAAACACCCAGTGTGTATGAGGTATGTAAGCCAGCCAGCCAAAAGGGAAAGATAACCTTCTCAGAGGGAGTAAGCTCCACATATGGTTTGGGTTTTTAAACTAAAGTTGCCAGAGCAGCAGGCCCCCCTAAATAAACTGCCCCAGCCAAAACGCCAGTTGTCGGGTCCAGGGGGCATGAAATGGAATGTGATGAATGTGAATAATTTTAACATGTGCAGCTAAACTTAGTTCTGTAAACAGAAAAAAAATTCACCTTTAACCCTTGAAGGATACCAATCCCCGATCTAAAAACCTGTCACAGGACCAAGAATTTCAAAAAATTTTTTGCTTTTTTTCTTATAAAAGGTAGAAAATCTTTTTTGAAGGAATAAAACAAAAAGTATGAAATTTTGGGGAAAAAATTTACGAAATTACATTCGTGAATTTTCCTGTGTCAGTGATATTTTGAATCAGCTTGTAATATTATAGAAAATAAAGTTTGAATTGAATTAAAACAGCGATTTTTCCCTATTTTGAATCTTTTTTAAAGTCAATCACATTGCCCAGCTGACCAATTTTTGCTATTTCACTAGTATCCCTTTCCCTTTTATTGACTGAATCAAGAAACTGCCTAATCAAACTTTTTCAAACACCCAAAAAGTACAAAAACGGGTAATTTTCCTTTTTTCGCACAAATTTCAAAATATTCCAATTTCAAATGGGGTCCAAAAAACAATGCAGGTTTCCAGCATAAAATAACATTTCCTTGTTCTTTAGTTATGTTCCCAAAATTCAACATGAATTCCTTTTTTTATTTTTTATTAACCATAAAAACAAAAGTTTTATTGTTAGCAATGCTGTTTTTAAATGAAAAAAACATGGGGTATCCCCTAGTGAGGGTATTGGACGGTGACATCTTTTGTTTACCTTGGCGTGGGCAAAAATAAAACAATCCCACTTAGAGCTCATTTTCATTTTAGTTTCTGTCAAAAAACCAAACAAAATCTCCATTTCTTTTTTCCCCCTCTTCAATGAGCCAAAAAACCCAAGACTACCCCCATAAAAACCATATAAAAATAACAACAACATCTCGTTTTAAACCCAAAAATAAGGTCACAGTTTTTTTTTTTATGCCACATACTGCAGAATTTTTCCATATGGTGCACACATACCACACAGACCCATTCTTCATACCTAGGCCCAAATTTCTGCTCACAGTTTACTGGCGAGCTGCTCAGGGGCATAGAACTATGCACAGACAGGCTTAAAAAGTCTTTAAAACGGGGCCAGCCTTAAAGTGGTTATTTTTACACAGAACTATCTACAAAATCCCCTTTTTATACAAAAATCATATCCTTCTATAACCCAAATTTTATGACCCTGAGTTCGCACTTTACGTGATTAAAAATTAAAATGTAATCCAAATAATTCAAAACTTTTAAACCCCCTAAACGTCCAAATTTTGATTTTTTTCCCTGTAATATTGTGTATACCGGTCAGTGTTTACCACGTGGCACCGTGTAAAAGAAAAAAATGCTAGTGTCTTTTAAAACAGGTGTAATTGTAACTTAAGTTGGCTTAAGAGGCAGGTGCCAAAAAGTCGCCAGAAACCTCCCACACAGGTCGCGTTTTAAAATTTTTCCTGCATGCTGTGTCCCTGCATTTTAATTTTTGATTACCGTGGAAAAATTTTTCCTTTTAAATTACAAAAAATTGCAAAATTTTTGAGTAAATACAAAAGTGTACAGTTTTGTAAAATACAATATGTAAAGGTTTACTATAATAAGATTTTTTAAAAACATCCAGAACCTTTACCAGATTTTTTTAACATCCAAAAACCCTTTACCACGGTTGTGTAGCAATTAACCATAAAAAAAATGGTACTTAGTGGGGGGGAGTGACCATCATTAGTTTTTTCTTCATTCTTAAAATACTAGAGTTTTAGGGAAAAAATTATATAACCTTGTTAGCAGCGGGTCGAAATTACAAAATGAAAAGAAAATTTACTCCAGAAAAAGCGACTTTCCTAAAAAAAACTTCATCACCCAAAACATAGAAATAACAAGAAAATTTGTTGTGGGGGGAGACAGAAAAATCTAGAAAAAGCAAAATATGTAGTGATCTAAAACCCTTCGGGTAAAAAAGGGGTTGGGGTTTCTCGAGTTCCATTTCAGGACTGCCAGCAATCCCCGTTTTCCAACTGCAAGTTATATTTTGTATCATCTAATCACTTTTTACAGGGTTAAAAAATTTCCGGTTTTTCCTTTCAGTGTTAGCCCAAATCACAGCCAGATATTTTTTAAAACCTTTGACTGTCGCAACCCCTTTTTGAATTTCCCCTTTTCTATGTCAAAAAAAATTTTTGGAAAAAAAAAAAAAAAATTTTTTATGAAATGATGGAATCTTTTCCCAAGGGTATGACACCAAAAGTACAAATTTGGTTGAAAATTCACGGAATTACGTCATGCGAATTTAGTTTGGGACAATATGCATTGGCGACTTCCACATGTTAAAATTTTTCCCTCGCCTATTCTTTTTATCCTTGAAAATAGTTTGGTATGGGGGGAGTGTGGGGAAAAAAGTTCAACAATAGGGTAGCGAGGAGTTATGATAACGAAGTTTGTTTGGGCCGGCTGCTTGTTGGGTGGGAAAAGCAAGCTCCCACTACCCCCCCCCTTTTTTCCCCCATCCCGAAAGGTGACGTGGGGGCTCCGGCCAAAAGAAATCACTCGACTCACAGCCCCCAAAACACAACTGTAAGTCAACCCTGCCTTTTCTAGTGGACTTATTGGTTGAAGCTTCATTTTGCCCAATAATAAACTTAGTCCTTTCGCCTTGATCCCCATTTTAGATGTTTGATATCACCGTCTTTTAGGTATTTACTTATCATGGAGAGTGTTTTTCTTAAGCAGGGGTAACCTTTCTTCTTTCCAGTTTGGGGAATGACAGAGGGTCACCTGCCAACCAACGGAAGTGTTAAAGGGAAAAAGGACTTTTGAAAGCCGGAGACGCAATGTTGGATCCCCTACCTGTTTTAAATTTTAGGCGACAGCAACCATAACCCCCCTTTTGGTATGGTAAAGAATCTGTTTTCCTGATTGGACTGACTATTCAAGGGTATGACTCTGTGAAAAAATGCCGTTGGGTTGTCAAAAACCTGTGAACCCCCCCACATCATCCAACGGCTACGTTTTCACAAGACTGTCAACCTCACCAGACACCCCATTTAACTGTACTTTACATTGAATTCAAATGCTTTTTTTCATTTCATTTTTCTTTTTCTTTCAAATGGGAAAACCCCTTCATGTTTCCCTTTTTTTTTTTTTCATTATTAAAAAATTTAAAGTTTTTATCTTCGTAAAATTTTATTTTTTTTTTTTTCTATTCATCAATTTTCCTGAGGAGGGGCAGCCTCGGAAAAATACTGCTAAAGTTGTTACGGGGGCTGAGTAAGCCTTCACATGGTAAAATTTCCCCTTTCAGAGTCATCAAAGTGGGGGGGTTTGGGAAAAAATTGGAATTTGGCCCCAAATCCCGTTTCGGTTTTTTGGTTTAAATGGACATCATAGGGGGGTTTTTGCTGGTATTTGGGGGTTGTGGTGGGTGGTGGCAGGCGCTCGCTTTGTCCTTGAACTGCGGAGTCAGCAGCGTGGGTCAAAGCCTGGGCGGTGGTCACGCATGACCTGGCATACCTCACCATACCACCTTACTGTGCTTGTGGTCTTCCTTCCCAAGGTGCCCTCATCCTCACTGCCCCTAATACTGGTGTAGGGCCCGGGATGTCCCGGGATGTACTCCATCCCTTTGGGGCAGGCATAGGGTACACTACCCGGCACTGCAGCAAGGACTAAGACGCTTCACTGGGAAAATGATTCTCACTACCACTACTTGATTTTTGTTTAAGGCAATAAAAAAAACAATCCCCGCAATATATCATTATGAAGTCGAGGCCTGCCCCCGCAAAAATAATAGTTTTTTTCTTGCATTGAGGTAAACAACCGGACTGAGGGTGCCCAAACCAGAGGTAAAAAGGTTTAGGATCCAGGGTTTCCACTATTATCGATATCCTGGTCTTCCTTTTTGGTCACTAACTGATCAAAACCAAAAAATTCCTTTCATTTCCACTTTCCATCCTGTCAGAACTATCAGATGGGAACAGGGTGTCCAATTTTCCTTGGGTGAGAGCTGCCTTGAATGAGGCATGGTGAACAAAGGGGAATGAGCCGGTGTTCCCCACAATGCTATGCGAGGCCTAGATTTTTTTTTTGTTTGCGCCACCCACCACAAGACCCTTTTCTCAAGGTAGGCCATGAGCATTTTTGCCTAAATTTGTGGCACTGAATTTTGGCTAATTATGGTTTGGACACTAAAAGTGAAGCCCTAGATCTACGGGACGGACCCTGAAAGGGTTAAAAAAAAGTCTGCGTCGCTTTAAAAGGTGAGATACATTCTGAGAAATGAGTCTTTTGGAGATTTTATCACTGGCTAATGTCACGGTACTTACACAAACCTAGTTGGTATAGCCCACACACACCTGGTATATGGATAACTTAGCTCCTAGGGGTAAAACCCTTTGGGGTATGGCATAGGTGGTTGGGAAGTATAAGAAAAAACTCAAAAAAATATGAAAGAGTAAAGTTCACGAAAAATCCCCACAAATTTTGAAACATTTTATGACGAGTCATCAGGTAGGATTGGAAATAACATTGCCAAGGTTTTTAGACCAAATTTTTATGAGTTTTTTGCATATATATGCTATTTTATGAAAAATAATCCTTTGGGATCTTTCTGAAGTAAAACAAAAATAAAACATTCACCCCTAGTCACCCTTTTGCATCGGGGGGCAAAACCTTTTAGCCCACACTCCTTTACATTGCAAAAATAATAGAGCTTACATAATTTTTTACAAAGATGGTCTCACACCAATTTATTTGAATAAATATATTAAGCAGTATGATATTTTTCTCAACAATACTAAGCCTAAAAATTTTTTTTTGCTCGTTTTTAAAACCCTTTTAACGTTTCACCTATAACATCCACGAGCCAGTGTTTTTGGAAGTTGTCACTCAATAATTTACGCTTTAAAAAAGCAGGAGAAAGCTGGTAGGCCCACTTTTTGAGAGAATGGGGCTGTGTGGTCAGTGTGCACCACTAAAAAAAAAATCAGCGCAACAATGCATAAGAGAAAAAAAAAAATCCGCAATGTTTTTGCATTAAAACGCCGACTCTGGGTGTATTTTTGTACAGTATTTTTGGTTGTTTCTCGTTTTTTGGTCTATCTAGAAGGAAAATACATTACAGAAAAAGAGTGATTTTGATTACTTTCACAATGAAAACGACCTTGAAATTGGCTCAAAGATGGAGATTTCGATTTTACCAAAGTTCAAAAAAAAAAACAAAAAACACACCACACGCCAAAACACGCACTGGGGGTCTAAAATTCTTTCACGTTGCACTTTATTATTTACACTTTTTACATAATGCGTATTTGCTAACAGAAATCTTCTATTTTTTGTGGAAAAAAAAAAAAAATAGAAAACCCCTAATAAAAAAAGAGGGGCCGGAGATGTGACTAATGAAACAGAGGATTGTTATTTTATGCCAAAAATGTCTGCATTGTTTATTTGGACCCCATTTTGAAATTTTGGGATTTTTAAAATTTGGTGAAATTGGCCAAATTCCAATTTTTGAACCTTATTGGGTAGTGCAAACGGGAAGTGGGACGTTTCTTGTACCAATTGCGAAAGAAGGGTTCTAAATAAATAGCTATGAGTTGATGACGGAACAAAGGAAAATTGGCTGAAAATAGGGCCAAAGTCGGCAAAAAAGTCGATGCTAATATCAAGATTTTCTAAAAATTGAAGGGGGGTAATTCTGGAGTTTTGATCAAATTTCGTGCTTTTGGGGCATTACCCCAAAGGGGAAAAAGATTTCTATATTTCATAAGAAAAAAAAATTTTTTTTCCCCCAAAAATTTTGCGAATAGAATACAGTTTTGAAAGGGCTTAAAAAGTCAAAGGGTTAAATAAGTTTTTAAAGTATTTGTTGCAATAACTCACTATTTTTTAAAGGATCACTGAGTTTTACACTATGTTTAGAAAACATTTTTCTACTACTAAAAATTTATTAAAATTGGCAAACTTTTATTCATTTCCCTCACTTGGTTGAAAATGATGCTCTCAAGAAACAGTAAACACAAAATGTATAAAGCACTGCCAAAAAAACTGGCCCACTGTTTTCCGTAAACCTTTTTTTTTAAAATAGAAAAAAGTTCACTGTGAATAATGATAAAAAAAACAGTACAGCAAATACATAAACCCGTAACATAGTTGTGATTATCATTTAAATATTTCGTATGTACATAAATGATGCCTATACTTTTTTACAAGGCGTGCCATTTTATTACCTCGTTGTGCGGTCCATCAATGATGAAAACATGTGGGCATGACTTTCCAACTACACCC
Source organism: Cherax quadricarinatus (assembly GCF_026875155.1). Lineage (NCBI taxonomy): Eukaryota > Metazoa > Arthropoda > Malacostraca > Decapoda > Parastacidae > Cherax > Cherax quadricarinatus. The sequence goes on along the minus strand of NW_026499577.1, from coordinate 7,210 downwards.
AACTCTTAATCCCCTTTTACAATTGTTCATGTCCTAATAAATATTACTTTTTAAATTTATTTCAACTAAAACACTGAGAAAAGTATTGAGCTTCACACTGTCTCTCAACCTTGTTGTTCCCATGGCAGTGTTTTAGTAAAGGGGAAAAATACCATGCTACTCTTTTGAAACTTTTTTTTATTTTTGTTTATTCTTAGAATTTCTTCTGTTCTTTGGTCCTTTAGTATTTTTGGGATAAATATTTGGGAAAATTTTCGTTGAAACCTTGTTTCGAGTGTTACCCGAAAATTAAAACCCGTAAATGTTTTTTTACCACAGAAAATTGTTTTCTATAAAACCCTGAGGCCCACTCCGGACCCCTTATGTGCTAATGAAAATACAAACTTAAACAAAAAAAGCTTATATTAGAGAAATTTAGTTATGCTCAATATTTTCAAGAAGTTACTTACCCGAAAAAGCCAAAGATAGAATAGAAATACGTGCCAAGTGAGCTACAGTTTGTAACCCCCTTTTTGCCAGTGTCCGTACAGCTGGTAAAAATTATTTTTGTGCTGAAAAACACCAAACATTTAAATCCAAAAAAACCGACTTCATGGGAAAAAAAAAGGGACAAAATTTCTTATTTCATTCGGCTGAAACCAAATTCATGTGTACCAGACCCATCCACTCATAAAGAACATGTTTAAAAAGGAACACTGCGGGAAGGGCCCACTGGTCCGCGGGCAGGCCAAGTTCCTCTGGCTTAGCCAAAACCCAAATATCGGGAAGTCACATCCACTTAAAGGAAGGGCACGTATCAGACTCGTAAAAACAAAATCGGTCCCCCTCACACCCCCTCAAGTATTTTAAATAACCAAAAATTTAAAAATTAGTTTTAGCTACCCTGAAGGTAATGGGGTTTGTTTCCCCTCACCCCAACTCTATTTCCAAACCCCTTTTCTTTCCTGTTCCTTCCCGAAACGATTTTTTTCCCAACTTAAAAACCCTTGCTGTGAGTCCTGTTTTGGGTTGATTTTTTAGAAACTATTTAATCCCCTTTTTTATTCCGTTTTCCATTTTTACTCTCAACATTTTTTTTTTCACAAGTCGCCCTCGCCACCCAGGCAGGGTGACCCCAAAAAAAAAGAAAATCTCCAAATGAAAAACTTTCATCATTCAAAACTTTCCCACCTCACAAATCCCTGTTTTTTTTACAGAGATCCCAGATACAACAGTTCAGAAGCTATATAAAAATTTTTTTTTTTATTATTATCACACTGGCCGATTCCCCCCAAGGCAGGGTGGCCCGAAAAAAAAAGAAAAAAATTTCACCTCATTTACTCATCATGTCTTGCCGAAGGGGGCTTTACACTATTTTAAAATGCAACATTAAACCCCCCCTTTTAGAGGCAGGCACGTACTTCCCCTCTCCCCGGACTCAAGTCCGGCCCGCCGGTTTCCCTGCCCCTTCTAAAGTTACTTTGTCACATCCAACCGCAGTCAAGTATTAAAAAACCCTTGTCCCATTCCCCTACAAACACGCTCCGCACGCCGCGGGTCCCAAACCACTCGACACAAAAACCCCTTTTCCCCCTCCCCCCAACCTTTCCTAGGCCGACCCCCCACCCTCCTTCCTTCCCTAAGACTGATAACTCTTGAGTCATTTGTTTTCGTCCTTCTCCTACATGTCGAAACCACCCCAAAACCTTCCTCCCCTCTGGACAAATTTTGGTAATCCCCACCCCCTCAAAATTTCAAACTACAAAATTTTTCATTATTTTCCCCAACATACCCTCCAAAACATCTCCATGCCTCCGCCTTTCCTCACGCAACATTTATCCCCATGCTTTTAACCATATAAGGTGTTGGTAAAATATACCTCAACATTCCCCCCTTTTCCCCCCGGACAAAGTTCTTTTTCTCCCAGACTCCTAAGTGCACCACTCACCTTTTTCCCCTCATCAAATCATGATTCACCTCTATTTTTGACCCTCCGCGACACGTCCCCTCCCAAATATTTAATACTTCACCTCCCCATACTCTCCCCTCCAAATTTTATCCCAAACTTTCATCACTAATTTTTGTTATCCTCTAACCCTTTCTCTTTCCTGTTTCACTTTTAATTTTTTTCTTTTGCACACCCACCAAATTCATCCACCAATTCTGCAACTTCTCTTTTAGATTCCAAAGGCCAGTTCATCGCAAAGAGCAAATGTGAAACTCCCACTTTATGTGTGTTCTTTTTCTTTTTAACCCACCCTTTGCAAAACCCTCGCATTTTACTTCTCTTCAACCCTCTATAAATAATTAAAAAACCACGGTGACATCACCATCCTTGTCTAAGGGGCCCACTTTTACTGGGAAATAATTTCCCTCTTTCCCAAGTACTCTAACGGCCAAAACCTCTAAAAACTCTTCCTGCTTTCAGTAACCTACCTCCTACACCATACCCTGCAACATCTGCCCATTGCCCCCCTATCCCCCTGTCATACGCCTTTTCCAAAACCTAAATGCACAAAGACCTCTTTTGCCTTACTAAATACTGTTACTTTAGTTTCACTGTAAACACCTGGTCCACACACCCCACCTTTCCTAAAGCCCCCTTGTTCATCTCTATCCCATTCTCCGTCTTCTTTAATTTTTTTCAATATAACTACCAAACACTTTACCAGGGATACCAACGACTTTTTCCCCTATATTTTTGCACTCCTTTTGTCCCCTTTGCCTTTATACAAAGGAAAAAAAGCATGCCTCTGCCAAACCCCAGGTACTTACCCCTTCTACATTTTTTAAAAAATTGCACCAACCCCTCCAAAAACTTTATCCCACCGCTTTAACTTTTTTATCTTTTCCCTTTAATCCCAGCTGCCTTACCCTTTTTATTTTTTTCCCATGCCTCACGAAACTTCCCCCCCAATCACAAAAGGCTTTCCTCACTCCAGATTTTACTCCTCCTTGCCCATACCGAAATCACAGCTTCCCCATCTTCATCAAATTTAACATTCCTCAAAAATTTTTTTTCCCCCATCTTTTCCCCAATACTCTAACTCACCATTTAATAACTCTCCTCTCCATTTTTAACTGACAATCCTTTGTTCTCTAGGTTTCCTCAACTTGTTAATCTCATCCAAAACTTTTATTTTCAACAAAAATTTGTTGAAAATCTCACCCACTCTCTCATTTGCTCTCTTTTTCATGCTTCACCAACTTAACCTCTCTCTTTTTTCCCTTACTCTTCCCCCTTGCTCTTTTTACTTAAAAAAACTTTCATATGCTACTTTTCTCCCCTTACTACTCTTTTACACATCATTCCCCCCAATCGCTCCTCTTCCCCTCACACCCACTTTCCTGTAACCACAAATTCTGCAAAACCCCTAACACTAATTTTTTTAACCCACCCCCTCTCTTTGACCCCATTGCTTGCCTCATTAGCCCCTCTTCTCAATAGCTGTTTATTTTTACCCTAACGCCTCCCCTTTGTTTAAAAACCTTCACATTTCTTCCCTGTGCTTTATTCTCCTTGTTTCCCATCTACCTTTTTTCTTTCCCGTTAGCACAACTAGAAAGTGATTGATATATCGTGGCCCCTCTAAAAATGTTAAACCTAAGTCTCTCAAAAGTCTTTATCTACTAAACAAATCCAAAAAACATTTTTACCATGAATAGTTTTTTGGTTATGTTTACCTTAGTGAAAAAAGTTAATAAAAATTGTTGGGGGAAAATTTTTTTCTAAAACCAGTGAGATTCAAGATCATTTATGCCTTTCAAGATGGCTCAAATTTTCCGGGCAATTATTGATTCCATAAATTTTTTCCCCCATGGGGGTTAGCCTTTTTGTTCTATATTAATTTTAAACTAAGGGGAGTCACCATTTGAAAAAAGGTATACATTTGTCATTTTTCACTTTTGGCCTATGCCATTTTGTGATAGTTGAAAAAGATTGACAAAGGTTTGCTAAGCTCCCCTTTTTCATTCCTTTAGAACCCCCTTTCATACGCTCATCGGGCCCCGGGATTTGTTAGGTTTTTTAATTTTTCTATTTGTTAAGGCCATGCCCTTTTGCTTAATTGTGAAAAGTTTATTATCGTTCTATTTCATAATTTATTACAGTAGACCATCATTTAGATGGGGGGTTTTTTTCCTGAAAGCCCTTTAGGTAAAAATCATGTGGAGAATTAACTTTGGGGAAAAATTGGGTTATTTCCTGGGGCCCCCAAAAAAACCAAACAATTTTTTTTTTGGCCTCCAACTTACAAAAAAGAAAGTGGATATCATTGTAGTTCATTGTTGGTTTTATTATGTTGTTTTTTTCTGCTTAAGCTATAAATGTAACAGAAATAAAAGTATTCTTACCTTAAATTTTGGGTGCTGGTGTTTGTGGATGATTGGAAAAGAGTGGAGAGTTATGTTTTTGGGCCCCACGGGCTGAGGTGGTGGTAGGGTTTTGGTATCAAGTCAATGGTTGTACTGGGGTGTCAAAATTTAAATCTTTTAGTAGTAGTCAATCCCATTTTAAGCATTGAAGTCACTCAGCGAGTCAGTCAAAGTCTTTCGTAAGTCTTTACCAGTCTTTCAGCCAATCGTCACCAAACAGTCAGCCAAATCGTCAGCCCCAAAACGTCAGCCCCAAACAGTCGCCAAATCATCAGCCAAATCAGTCGCCAAATCAGTCAGGCCCAAATCAACAGCCAAAAACAGTCAGCAAAAACTCAGCCAAAATCATCAGCCAAATCAGTCAGCCAAATCTCGCCAAAACGTCGCCAATCGTCAGCCAAAACAGTCACAAATCAGTCGCCAAACAGTAGCCAAAAAAAGCCCCGCCAAATCAGTCAGCCAAATATCACCAAATCAGTCAGCCAATCGTCGCAAATCATCGCCAAAATCAGTCAGAAATGTCACCCCAAAACAGTCAGCCAAATCGGTCGCCAAAAAGTCGCCAAAAACAGTCAGCCAAAACAGTCAGCAAAACAGCAGCCAAAACAGTCAGCCAAACATCAGCCCAAAACAGTCAGCCAAATCAGTCAGCCAATCGTCAGCCCAAAAAAAAATCAGCCAAAACGTCAGCCAAATCATCACCAAACGTCGCCAAATCAGTCAGCCCAAAACAGTCAGCCAAAAAAGTCAGCCAAATCAGTCCCAATCCCGTCAGCCAAATCAGCACCAAATCAGTCAGCCAAATCAGTCAGCCAAATCAGTCAGCCAAAACATCACCAAATCGTAGCCAAATCAGAGCCAAAAAGGTCAGAAATCAAATCAATAAGTCAGTTCGTATTCAGTCACACAAACTCACATTTATTCTTTTTTGTGTACAGAGTAAACACTTTATTATGGTACAGGTTATCTCTTTTTAAAACTTTTTTTTCTTGTTAATTAAGCTTAAAGGTTTTACTTCTTTTTGCCACTTTTTAAACATGGGGAGATAGGGGCATGATGTTGGCGTTAAAGTTTAGTAATTAAATATTTTAACACAATTCACAAAAACAGCTGGCACGGAATTACAAACTGGGTGCTAGGGGTGGTGGGGTGGAGGGGATGGGGGGGGGTAGGTGCCCAAAGGGGCCGTGAGCAGAAGAGAATATTTTTTTTATTTGCCCTTTTTTTTTATAGCTTTTTCATAAAATTTTTTTCCTTTTTTAATGTGCTCCCTTGTGCCAAATACATTGCTAAAGATGGTTATTTTTTAAATTTCCAGTATACCTGTTAAAAAACCAAAGTAAATTTTTTAAAAATTCTACAAATTCCTTTTACGTTGGGCTGAACCCATTTTTTTGGGTGGGCCTATCTACTTTTTTATACCTGAAAAGAATCCTTTTTGGGGGCTTCTATTTTTCCTTGGACTCTTCTCTTGCTCTCCCCGTTTTCTTTATTTTCCCTTTTCTTTTCTCTAACTGTAAATTTTTTTTATTTCTTAATTTTCCCCTCTCTCTTTGATTTGCCCCATACTGCCTCTCTTTTCACCCGTGGGATTTTTAATCTGGGATGCTTGAATGTGCGTGGATAAGTGGGGTGACAAGAAACAAATGATTGCTGTGTTTGAATGAAAAAAAAGTTGGAGCCTGGCCCTAAGCGAAACAAAGTGAAGGGGGTGGGGGGTTTCGGGGGGAAAATAAATGGGATTAAATCTGGAGTATCTGGAGAGTTAGAGAAAAGGGAAGGGGGGTAGCAGTAATGTTAATGATCATTTTGGGAAAGGAAAAAGAGAATATGAATGTGAAATCAAAATTATGGGGTTTAAAAAGTAAAGATTGGATGCGAGAAGGGGTCTAATAAGGTGTAGCACCTGGAGAAGAGGGGAATGCAGGAGAGAGAGAGATTTTGGGGGATGTTAAGGAATGTATAGGAGCCTTTGACCAATGGAGTAAATTTTGGTGGGGACTAAATGCTAAAATAGGAGAAACTTTTAGAGAGGGTGTGGAGGTAAGTTTGGGGTGCCAGGTGTAAAGATAATGGAGCCCCCTTTTATTGAACTTTGATAGAAAGGGGGGTTTAGTTATAGGTAATACTATTTTTAAAAAAAAGAAGAAAAATAAATACAAGATTGTGTAGGGCGAAATGCAGTGTTTTGTTTGGATTAGTATTGGAGAAAAAAACTGTTGAGTAGACTTCAGGATGTACATGTTTATAGGGGGCCCCAGATATATCGTCACTTTTTAGTTTTAGCTACACTGAAGTAAAAAGGTAATGGGGAAAAGGAGAATAGAAACACAGGGAAAAAGGGGAGGTGAAAGTTTACAAAAAAAAAGAGGAGGCATTTTTGGGAAAGATAAAACAGCTTTTTGGAGGATGATGGGCTATGAGGCATAGGGAAGGGGTCGAAGAGTTTTTGGGGTAGGGTTTAAAAAAGTAGTGTTAGAGTGTTCGCAGAATTTTGGGGGGTTTCGGAAAGTGGGTGCGGGAGGGAAGAGGAGCGATTGGTGGAAAGATATTAAAGAGAGTAGTAAGGGAGAAAAAAAGTTTTTTATGAGAAGTTTTTACAAAAAGAAGTGAGCAAGAGGGAAAGTATATGGGGAAAAAAAAGGGGAAAAGGTTAAAAGAGTGGTGAAGCAAGTAAAAAGAGAGCAAATGAGAGAGTGGGTGGGGTTTAACAAATTTTTTTGAAAAAAAAAAAAAGTTTTTTGGGGTGGATTAAAAAAGTTAAGGAAGCCTAGGAACAAAGGATTTTTCAGTTAAAAATAGGAGAGGGGAGTATTTAAAAAAGAGGTGAGGGAGGGAAGAGGGGGGGAATTTTTGA
>NW_026499566.1:0-20532 GCF_026875155.1 Cherax quadricarinatus | reverse complement strand
TCTGTAATAAAAAACCAATCACCCGTAAATAAAAATCCACCCCCCCTTTATAATAAAACAAAAACTCACCCTTATTTTAAAACCCCGACCTATCCTCCAAAAAAACCCTCCACCCATTAAAAAAAACACTCGCCCCCCCCCAAAAAAAAAAACCACCAATTAAAAAAACATCACCCCCCTTAAAAAAAAAACACTCACCCAGTATAAAACCCCCCTACCTTATAAAAAAACACTCCTCACCCACCTTAAAATAAAACCCCCACTCACCCCCATAAAGAGCACCCCCCCCCTCATAAAAAAAAACCCCAAAACTCACCGTAAGAAAAACACCCACCCCCCCCCTTAAAAAAAACACCCACCAAACTCTAATAAAACCCCCACCCCCCCATTATAAAAAAACCCCCACTTCCTCATAATAAAACAAAACCCCGCCCTATAAACAACACCCACCCCCCCTTTATAACAAAACCACCCCCCCTTACAATAAAACCCCAAAAACCCCTTTAAATAAAACACCCCCCTTACGTAAACAACATAAACCCTTAAAATAAAACACCCCCCCACCCCCCCTAAAATACAACACCAATACCCTTAAAATAAAACAACCATATCCTCAAAAAAAGCACCCACCCCCCCTTACAATAAACCCCAACCCCACCTTTTTAAAATAAAACACCACCCAATCTTTAATAAAACCACACCCCCTTTTTAAATAAAAACCCCCCATCCCCCTCCTTACAAAAAAACACGCACCTACCCTTACAAAAAAAACCCAAACCACCCTAAAAAAAAAAACCCCCCCTCCCCCCTTATAATAAATCACCCACCCATCTTCTAACAAAACACCCACCCCCCTTAATAAAACCCCCCACCCCACTTATAATAAAACACGAACCCACCCTCAAAATAAAACACCCACCCCCCCAAAAAAACCCCCCCCAACCTTTAAAATTAAACACCACCCCCCCTTATAATAAAACACCCCCCCCCTTAAATAAAAACACCCACACCCTTAAAATAAAACACCCCCCTTACCCTTATAATAAAACCCCCCCCCACCCTAAAATAAAAAAACAACCCACCCTAAAATAAAAACCCACTCCCCTTTATAAAAAAACACCCACCCATCCTAACAAAAAAAACACACCCCCCCCTTTTAATAAATAAACCACCCCCCCCTCATAAGGGAAACCCCCACCCACCCTTAAAATAAAACCCCCCACCCACCCTAAAAAACAAAAACATTTTGCCCCCCTTTTAAAAAAAACCCCCACCCATTCTCCAATGAAACCCCCACCCCCCCTTTTAATAAAAAAACCCTTTCATTCCCAATGAAACCCCCACAACATTTTTTAATAAACCCCACCCCACCGCCCCTTTTTAATAATAACCCCACCTCCCCTTACAATAAAAAAACCACCCATCCTAATAATAAACACCCACTCCCCCCTTAAAATAAAACACCCACACTTTCCTAAAAACAAAACATCCACTCACCCTTTACAAAACATTCAAACCCCCTCAAAAAAAAAAACGCTCCCCCATACTTATAATAAAAACCCCCCCCACCCTTTAAAAAAACATTACCAAAACTAAAAAAAACCCCCGGCCCCCCCCTTAAAAGAAACACCCCCCCATTTTCCCTAATAAAAAATTCCCCATCCTTTTAATAAAGAACCCACCCCCCCTTGTAATACAACACCCCCCCCATTATAAAAAAACCCACCCCCCCTTATAAAAAAACACCCACCCACCCTTAAATAAAAACCAACTCACTTTATACAAAAAACACCCACCTGTCCTCATAAAAAAAACCCCCACCCACCTTTATAACAAAACCCGCCCCCTTATAATAAAACACCCCCCCTCCCCAATAAAAAAACCCCCACTCACCTTTAATAAAAAAAGCCCCGCATCCTCAAAATAAAACACCCATTTCCCCCCTTAAAAAAACCCTTTTCCACCCCCCCTTAAACAAAAACACACACTTCCCTTCAATAAAACCCCAAACCCCCCCAATAATAAAACCTAACCCCCCTTATAAAAAAACACCCCAAACCCTTACAATAAAACACCACACCTTATAATAAAACACCTCCCAACCCTCATTAAACCCCAACCCCCCTTGAAAAAAAAAACCCCCCCCAACCCCCCTTTTAAAAAAAAAAACCCCATAATTTTCATAAAAAAAACCCCTCCCCGTTTCTCAAAATTAAAACCCCACTCACCCCCCCTTAAATAATAAAACACCAATTACCTTGAAAATAAAAAAACCCCCCCCCCCTAATTTAAAACAAAAATCCCCCTTATTTTAAAAAAAACCCGACCTATCCTCACAATAAAAACCCAGCCTTAAAATAGAACCCCACCCACCCTAATAATAAAAAACAAACTCACCTTTATATTAAAACACCGACCCACTCTCTTAATAAAAACTCAAAAGCCTTTATATAAAAAAACATCCCCCCTTAAAAATAAACCACCCCTCACCCCCCTTAAAATAAAACACCCACCCCCCTTTAAATAATAAAACACCCTCTCCCCCTTATAATAAAAAAAACCCACCTTCCTCTATAAAACACCCCCCCCCCTTAAAAAAACACCCCCCATCTTGTAAAAAACCACCCCCCCATTTTGTAAAAAACACACACCCACCCTTATAGTAAAACCCCCCCCCAAACCCTCAAAAATAAAACCCCCACCCACCCTTTTATAATAAAACCACCCCCACCCTTAAAATTTAAAACACCCCCCACCCTATAATAAAAACACTCACCCCCCCCTTAAAAAAAAATAAATCATAAAAGCTTAAAATTTAAAACCACACACTCCCCTTAAAATTAAAACACTCATCCCCCACCCTTAAAAAAAAAAACCCCCACCCCCCTAAAATTAAAACACCCACCCTTCCCTCTAACAAAACCCCAACCCCACCCTTATAGTAAAACCCCCACCCACCCCCCTTATAAAAAAAAACCACCAAACTATAAAAACACCCACCCACCCTTAAAATAAAAAACACCCAATATCCCAAAATTTAAAAACACATACCCCCCCTCAAAATCAACACCCCCCCCCCCTTTATAACAAAACACTCACCCACCCTTCCAAAAAAAAACAACAAAACCCCTTACAATAAAACCCCCCCCCTTTTACAGAAAAAACACACCCCAAACCCCTTTAAAAAAACACCCCCCCACCCCCCCAAAAGTACAACCCCAAAAACTCACACTTTAAAAAAACAACCACCTTTTCCCCCTTAAAAAAACACCCACCCACCCTTACAAAAAAAACACCGACCCTCCTTTTTAAATTAAAAAAATCCCCAATCTTATAAAAAAACACACACCCCCCCCTTTAAAAAAACCCCCAAACTCCCCCCTTTTATAAAATAACCCCGGACCCCCCCTTACAAAAAAAACCCCCACCCCCCCTTATAAAAAAAACCCCCATCCACCCTTATAAAAAAAACACCCACCCACCCTTATAAAAAAAAAACACCTACCTACCTTTATAATTAAACACCCCCCAAACCCCTTTTAAAAAAAAAAACCCCACCCCCTTAAAAAACCCCCCAAAACCTTAAAAAAAAAACACCCACCCACTTACCCTTATAAAAAACACCCACCCACGCTTAAAATAAAACAAACCACCCTAATAATAAAACCCCCACTCCCCCTTATAATAAAATACCCACCCATCCAAACCCAAAAAAACCCACACCCCCCACATTAAATAAAAAAACCCCACAAAACCCTCAAAAACGAAACCCCCAACCCCCCCTTTAAAAAAAACCCCCAACCACCCTAATAAAAAAACCCTCCCCACCCTTTAAAAAAAACACCCCCCCATTCTCAAAATAAAACCCCCCACCCCCCCTTTTAAAAAATAAAACACCCTTTCATTTTTTTTAATGAAACACCCACAAAACATTTAAAATTTAAACCCCCATCCACCGCCCTTGTAATAATAAACCCCCCCAACCCACCCTTATATAAAACACCCACCCACCCTTAAAAAAAAAAACACCCACCCCCCTTTAAAATTTAAAAAACACCCACCCCCCCTTTTAAAAATAAAACCCCCACCCCCCTTTAAAACAAAACCCCCAAAAACCTTAAAAAAAAACACCCACCCACTTAACCTTTAACAAAAAAAAACCCACCCAGGGGTTTAAAAATAAAAAACAACCCCCCCTTAATAAAAAAAACACCCCCCCCCCCCTCCCCCTTAAATAAAAACCCCCAAATCCTAACAAAAAAACCACACACCCCCCTTATAATAAAAAAAACCCACCACCCTCAAAAGGGAAAACCCCCCTACCCTTAAAATTTAAAAACCCCCCCATCCTAATAAAAAAACCACCCACTCCCCCTTTTAAAAATAAAACACCCCCCCTTGCTCATAAAAAAACATCCACCCCCCCTTAAAAAAAAAACACCCAAACCCCCCAAAAAAAACGTCCCCCTTTCTCTAATAAAACCCCCACCCCCCCCTTATAAAAAAAAAAAAAACCCTCCCAAAAATATAATAAAACCCCCACCCCCCTTATTGAAACCCCCCCCCATTTTTCATAATAAACCCCAAACCCCCCTCATAATAAAGCACCCCCCCACCCTTGTAATACAACACCCCCCCAACCCTTTTTAAATAAAACACTCACCCACCCCTTTAAAAAAACACACACCCACCCTTAAAATAAAACACACCCCCTCCCCCCTTTTAAATAAAACCCCCACCCTCCCTAATAAAAAACACCAACTATTTTCTTTTTCTAAAACCCCCAAACCTCCCCTCATAAAAAACCCCCACCCCCCTTTTTTAACAAAACATCACCCACCTTAAAAACAAAAAAACCCACCCCCCCCTTTATAAAAAACCCCCAACCCCCCCTTATAATAAAACCCACCCCTTCCTTAAAATTAAAACACACACCCCCCCTTATAATAAAACCCCCCACTGCCCCAAATTTAATTAAACCCCCACCCCAAAAATAATAAAACACCCCCCCTCCCAAAAATAATAAAAACCCATCACCTTTATAATAAAGCACCCCCGATCCTAAAAAAACACCCCCCCTTATAAAAAAAAATCCCCCACCTTAAACTAAAACGAAACCTTACCCTTAAAATTTAAAACCCCGACCCCCCCCTAAAAATAAAACACTAACCCCCCTTTGAAATAAAAAACCCCCACCAACCCTTTACAAAAAAAATAAAACCCCACCCTTTGTAATAAAACCCCCCTACCAACCCTCATAAAAAAACCCCCCAACCCCACCTTTGCAATAAAAAAACCCATCCCTTTTCCCCTAAAAAAACACCCCCCGTTTATAAAAAAACACCCCCCCCCCCACCCTTATAAAAAAAACCCCAAATCCCCCTTGAAATTTAAAAAACCCACCCCCTAAAAAAGGAACACCAAACTCACCCTTATTTTTAAAAACCGCCCTATCCTCACAATAAAACAAAAACCCCCCCCTTTTTAAAAACCCCAACCCCCCCTTAAAAAAAAAACACCCCACCCCCCCTTATAATAAAAAAACCATCCCCCCTTAAATAAAAAAAAACATCCCCCCCCTTAAAATAAAACCCCCCCCATTTAAAAAAAAACCACACCCCCCCCTTTTAAAAATAAAACCCCCCACCCCCCCTTATAAAAACCCCAAAAACCCCCCCTTTAATAAAACACACACCAAACCCTTCCCCTAAAACATACCACTTTAATAAAAAACCCCTCCAAACCCTTTATAATAAAAAAACCCAAACTCCCCTTGAAAATAAAACCCCCACATACTTTTTCCCTAAAAAAAACCCCTACCCCGTTCTCATAAAAAAAACCCCCCTCACCCCCCCTTATAAAAAAAAAACCCCAACCCCCTGAAAAATAAAAATCCACCACCCTTATAATAAAACCCCAAACTCACCCTTTTTTAAAAACACCGCCCTATTTTCCACAATAAAACCCCCTCCCCCTTAAAAAAAAAAACAAATACCCAAAATTTAAATAAAAAAAACCCCCCACCCCCCCTTTTTTTTAATAAAACACGCAAACCCCTTAAAAAAAAATACCCCCCCCCATCCTCAAAAAAAAAACAACCCACCCCTCAAAAGAAAAAAACCCCCCCATTCTCACAACAAAACACCCACCCCCCCTTAAAATAAAACCCCCCACCCACCCTTATAATAAAACCCCCATCCCCCCTTTAAATAATAAAACACTCACCCACCCTTAAAACCAAAACAAATCCCCACAATTAAAAATAAAACCCCACCCCCCACTTTTTTTAATAAAACCGCACCCACCCTTAAATAAAACACCCACCCACCCTCAAAAAAAAAACACCCCCCATCCCCCTAAAAAAAACACCCACCCACTTTTATAATAAAAAACCCACCCACCCTTATAAATAAAACCCCCCCATCCTTAAAAATAAAACACACCCCCCACCTTTAATAAAACCCCCACCCCCCCCCTTTATAAAAACAAAAACCCCCCCCCTTATAATAAAACACCCCCTTTCCCCTTACAAAAAAACCACTCACCCACTTTTATAATAAACCCCTTTTACCAATCCTCATAATAAAACACCCAACTACCTTGAAATAAAACACCATACTTTTTCATAATAAAACACCTCCCCCGTTTCAAAATTTAAAACCCCCATTTCCCCCACCCTTATAATAAAACACCAATCCCCTATAATAAAACTCCACCCCCCCTTATAAAAAAACCCCAACTCCCCCTTATTTTTAAAACACCGCCCTATCTTTCACAAAAAAACCCACCCATCCACCCTTATAAAAAAAAAAATACCCACAATTAAAAATAAACCCCCACCCCCCACTTTTTTTAATAAAACACGCCCCAAACCCCTTAAAAAAAATACCCACCCCCCTTTCAAAAAAAAACCACCCCCCCATCCTCAAAAGAAAACCCCCAACCCTTTCCCTCACAACAAAACACCACCCCCCCTTTTAAAAAAAAAACACCCCCCCATCCTTTAATAAAAACACCCCATCCCCCCTTTAAAAAACACTACCCCCCCAAAAAAAACTTACCCAAAATTAAAAAAAACCCCCAACCCCCCTTTTTTTAAAAAAAAACCCCCACCCCCCCTTACAAAAAAAACCCCCCACCCACCCTAAAAAACAAAACACCCCCCCACCCTCATAAGAAAACCCCCCACCCACTTTAAAAAATTTAAAACACCCACCCCCCCTTAAATAAAACACCCACACACCCCCCAGTTAAAATTAAAACACCCACCCCATTACAATAAAACACCCGCTCCCCCTTATAAAAAACACCCATCACCATTAAAAATGAAACACCCAAACCCACTCTCAAAAAAAACACCAAGAAATCCTCATAATAAACCACTCCCCCACTCTCATAAAAAAAAACCCCCCACCCCCCCTTATAGAAAAAACACCTCCCCCCCGCCCTTTTATAAAAAACCCACCCCCCCACTCTCAAAATAAAAAACCCCCCCACCTAATATTAAAGCCCCCCACCCCCCTTATAATAAAACCCCCCCCAACCTCTTAAAAAACCACCCATCCACTGCCCAAAATTTAAAACCCCCACTCGCACTTATAATAAAAAACCTCCCCTCTTTATAATAAAACATCCCCAACCCACTTTTAAAATAAAACACGACGTTCCTTAAAATAAACCACTCCCCCCACTTTCTAATAAAAACCCCCCCACCCCCCCTTATAGAAAAACCCCCCTCCGTCCTTATAAAAAAAACCCCCAACCAACCTTATAGAAAACCCAAAAAAACCACCCACTTCATAAAAAAAACACCCCCCTCGCATTTAATAAAAAAAACCCCCCCCTACTCTTAAAATAAAACACCCCCCAAACCCCCCTTAAAATAAAACCCCCTAATACCTCATAAAAAAAACACCCAACTCACTTTTTTAAAAAAAAAATTTCACCCCCCCTTAAAATAAAACAAAACACCTCCCCTTACAAAAAAACACCGACCCCCCCTAAAAATAAAACACTAACTCCCTTATAATAAAACACCCCCATCCTGATAACAAAAAACCCAAAACCCCTTTTTTAAAATTAAAAACCCCCACCCCCCCCACCTCATAAAAAAGATCACCCACATTATAATAAAATCCCCAACCCCCCCAATAAAAAAATTACCCCCCCATCCCCCACAAAAAAAAAACCCCCCACCCACCCTTATAAAAAAACCACTAACCTTTCAAAAATAAAACCCCACCCCCCCTTATAATAAAAAAAACCCAAACCCCTTATAAAAAAACCCCCCACCCACATTTTAAATAAACACCCAAATATTAAAAAAACCCGCCCGCCCTTATAAAAAACCCCCCCAAAACCCATTTTATTTTTAAAACCCCCTATCCTCAAAATAAAACGCCCCCCCAAACCTATTATAAAACCCCCACCCCCACTTAAAATATCCCCCACCCAAATCCTTTAAAAAAAGGCCTCCCCAAATTTAAAAAAACCCCCAAACCAATCCTCATAAAAAAACATCCCCCCCTTATAATAAAAAACCCCCTAAAAATAAAACCCCCACTCACCTTTATTTTTAAAAACCCCCACCCATTCCCCTAATAAAAAAACCCACCCCCCTTAATAAAACACCCCCCCATCCTCAAGTAAAACCCCCACCCCCCCCCTTATAAAAAAACCATCCACCCAAAACAAATCTTTAAACACCCCCCCCTTTCCAAAATTTAAAACACCAACCCCCCTTTTTAAAAATTTATAAAAACCCACCCACCCTTATAAAAAAACCCCCATCTTTCCTCATAATAAAACACCCCCCCATATCAGTAAAAAAACCCCCACCCCCCCTTATAAAAAAAAACCCCAACCCAACCCCCCCTTATAATATAAAAACCCCCCACCCCCCCTTTAATAAAACCCCACCCCCCCTTGAATTTTAAAACACTAATCCACCAATAAATTAAAACTCCCCCCCACCCTTTAATAAAACAACACCCCCCCTTAAAAATAAAACACCAACCCTCATAAAAAAATCCCCCCACACCCCCTTTTAAAAAAAATTTTCCCCCCACCTTTATAATAAAACCCCATCCCATCCTTATAATAAAACACCCACACATCCTCATAATAAAACGCCCACCCCCATAAATAAAAAACACCCCCCCCTCCCATAAAAAAGCACCCAACAACTTAAATAAAACCACCCCCCCCCTTATAATAAACACCTACCCTCCCTTGAAAAAAAACACCCCCCCTACCCTTAAAGTAAAAACCCCCACACATCCAAATAATAAAACCCCACCCCCCCTTTTTAAAATAAAAAAAACCCACCCCCCCTTAAAAATTAAAGACCCATCCTTCCTTAAAAAAAAAACACCCACCCCCCCAAATAATAAAGACCCACCCCCCCCCGCCCTTTTTAATGAAACATCCACCACCCTCAAAAATTAAACCCCAACCCCCCCTTATAATAAAACACCCCCCCCCTTCTTTTAAAAAGCACCCCCCCATCCTTAAAAAAAAACACCCCCCCCATCCTTAAAAAAAAAGGGCCCCACCCCCCAATTATAATAAAAAACCCACCCCCCCTTAAATAAAAAAAACACCCATCCATCCTCAAAATTTAAAACACCTACCCACCCTTAAAAATAACCCCCCACCCCCCTTTTAATGAAAACCCCCCCCCATCCTAATAAAAAACCCCTACCCCCCCTTTTTAATAAAACACCCACCCACCCTTATAAAAAAACACCCTTTCCACCTCATAAAAAAAAACCACATCCCGTCCCTTAAAAAAATACACCCCCCACTCTTATAAAAAAACCCCCAAACCCCCCTTTTTTTAAAAAAACCCCCCATCCCCCCTTAAAACAAAAAAACCACCCACCCTTATATTTAAAACCCCCCCCCCCCGCCCTTATAATAAAACCCCCTCCCACTTCATAAAAAAAACCCTTTCCCCCACTCTCATAAAAAAAAACCCCCCCAAAATCTCTTAAAAAAAGCACCCCCCCCACCCTTTAAAAAAAAAAACCCCCACCCCCCATTTAAAAAAACCCAAAAACCACCCCCCCCCCTCTCATAAAAAAAAACACCCGTTTCGATTTATAATAAAACCCCCTCCCCCCCCTTTATAAAAAAAAAACTCCCCCACCCCCCCTTATGATAAAACCCCCACCCACACTTTTAGAAAAAACCCCAAACCCTTTCCCCTTATAAAAAAAACCCCACCCATTTTTTATAATAAAACCCCTCATTGGGCCTTAAAATAAAACCCCCTCCCTTTTGTAATAAAACACCCACCACTCTTAAAATTTAAAAAAAAAACCCCCACCCACCCTTATAATAAAACGCCCACCCACTTCACAATAAAGCACCCCCCCTCCCCTTAAAAATAAAACCCCAACCCCACATCATAATAAAACACCCACCCCCCCTTTTATAATAAAACCCCAAACTACTCTTCAATAAAACCCCCACCCACCTTAAAGCAAAAACCTACCCCCCCTTTTTGCAAAACCCCACCCACCTTATCAAAAAACTCCCACCCCCCCTTTTAAAAAATTAAAACCCCACCCCCCAACTTATAATAAAATCCCTACCCTCCCTTTTTAAAAAACCCCCACTCCCCCTTTGTAAAAAACCCACCCACTCACCCTTGAAACAAAACACCCACCCCCCCTTGTATTAAAACCCTCAACCACCCTTATAAAAAAAACCCCCCACACACTTAAAAAATAAAAACCCAAACCCAAACCCCTAAAATTAAAGCCCCCACCCCCCTTATAATTAAACACCCAAACCTTAAAAAAACACCCACACACTTAAAATTTAAAACATCCGACCACCCCCTTATAATACAAAAACCCACCCCCCCTGTTTAAAAAAACACCCACCCCCCCTTTAAAAATTTAAAACACCCCCCCACTCCATAAAAAACACCCATCCTTTCCTTATAATAAACACCCACCCTTATGTTTAAAACACCCAGACAAAAAAACTAGCGGGTATCATCTTGGGAAAGATACTGTTTCCACAATAAACAAATACCATCACCCGCGGGAAAGATACAGGACCCACAAAAAACTAGGAGAAACCATCATCTGCAGGAAAGGTCGGAAAAACCCACAGTAAAATCAAAAGTCTAGGCGACAAAATAATACCCAGTTAATCCTTTGCTGCAGCACTCCTACCTCCCTGGCGAACATTGGGTTTTTATTTTTTGTATAGGGGGGAAAAGGGACAGAGGAAGGGAAAAGAGGGGGGGAGGAAGGGGAGAGAAAAACAAAAAGGGGGAAAAAAATGTGGAAAGGAAAGGGGGGAAAGGGAAGGGGGAAAAAGAAAAGAGAGAATGGAAGAGAAAGATTTAGAATTTGGTTAAAAAAACCCTTTGATTGTATCCCCTAACATACAGAGCAAAAATACATAGAAATTTAGAGAGGGGAATACGTAACTTTAAAGGGGAAAGGGAATTTCCCAAAAATAACAATTAAAGCAGAATAGTAACATTTCAAAAACCCAAAATGCATTATATTGAGGAGTAACTTAACAATATAGAGTAGAATACAAAAACAACAAATAAAAAAATTTATCAATATGAGCGAATCCCTAATACAGAACAAAATACATAAAAAGAGGAGTAAAATTTAAAACAATATAGACAGAATACATAAAAATACAGAAAATACATGTATAGAGGAGTAAACTTAACAAATGAGCAGAATACTAAAAAATACGGGAAGCAGTATTAACGTAAAAAACGGGTAGTGTACAGGCAAAAAAAAAACAAGGCGCTCCCAAAAAGTCCCTTAAATTTTTAAAACCGGAAAAAATTTTGGGGTTAATTCGTGGAATGAAAGCTTAAGGGTTTTAATTTAAAGTTTTTTTTTAAGATTTTGTGAAAATTTTTAAACCCACCTGGGGAATTTTTGGGGCTTTCACCTTTTTTGGAAAAATCGTTGTCCCTGGGAAATTTAATTATTCCCTTTGGGATTATTTTCTCTCCAGGGGGTAAAAAATGTTCGTTTACCCCAGCGAAAACCCCCCCGTTTGGGGAAAAAAAAGAAGACCCCAAGTTTCTTAACATGAAGTACCTGCTGAGCTTGTTTAGTGTTTAAATTCTCTCTCTCTCATCTCTCTCTCTCTCTCTCTCTCTTTCTCCTCTCTCTCTCTCTCTCTCTCTCTCCTCTCTCTCTCTCTTCTCTCTCCCCCTCTCTCTCTCTCCTCCTCTCTCTCTCTCTCTCTCTCTCTCTCTCTCTCTCGATAGAGATGGGTTGTAACTGGAACAGAGTTAGAGCGCCGAGGAAGGCAGCACAGACAACCACTGGTGCAGCCACCAAGGAATATGATACACTAGATACAGTCAAGACTGTGTTTCCTCAGACTGAACCATAGCCCAGTTCTCTAAATATTATACACATAAGAGTTTATTAATATTACTATAGCTAAAAACTATTGTGCATATCAGTTAAAACAGTTTTTTACCTATAGTAATATTAATATACTCATTAAATAATAATATAATAATATTAATTAGTTTATATTTTAAGGAATTTTTTCAACGTTATTATATTTATTTTATCCATAAAGAGATTTAATTAGACTTCTAAATTATTAGTGTTGATAGTCTCATTTTTAACGTGTTAACATCAAATATCAAATATAAGCTATGTGAAAATACTTCTCTTATTATTAATTTTTACATTACTTTAGATTTAAATTTTATTAGAATTTTAAATGCTCTAAAAATATGAATTACTTTTTTTGTCTATATTTTTAATTCTGTGATGGATGATGATGCATCCGAAACGTTAATAAAGAAATTTGATGCACACAAAGACGGTTTTGCCACAGTCCTGGTCCTAATTTTCATACTGAAAATGCGTTTCCCCACGTACATATATATATATATATATATATATATATATATATATAATATATATATATATAAAATATATATATAATTATATAAAATATATATATAAATATATATAATAAATATATATATATATATATATAATATATATATATATACATTATATATAATATATATATATATTTTATATATATATATAATATATATATATATATATATATATATATATATATATATATATGTCGTGCCGAATGGGCAGAATTTGCATCTTGGCTTAAATAGCAACGCTCATCTCCCATATAGGACAAGTGAAAATTTGTGTATGCAATAATTTCGCCCAAAAATCATTCTGAACCTAACGAAAAAAATATATTTCACTGTGTTTGTTTAGTATTAAATTATTGTAAACAAATCTAAAATATATTTATTTGGGGTTTTGGCTAAAATAAATTGTTCTTGTTAAAAAAGGGGTAGGTAATTTTTTCTAAGTTCCTTTTGATGCAAAATTATAAATTTTTACATAACATTAATGAAAAAAATATATCTTTAACGTATAAGAGAAAATTTTAGAAAGGATTTAAATTTTAAATGAGTTTTTTGCTAATTGACCAGTTTTACATATTTCCCCACGACATATATATATATATATATATATATATATATATTTATATATATATATATATATATATATAAATTAAAATATTATATATAATATATATTTTTTTTTATATATATATATTTTATATATATAATATATAAAATATATACATTATCTCTCAGTCCACAGCAGGATCTGAACCTGCGAACTCGGCATCAGAGTACGCAGTACTTTATCCACAACGCCAGACGCCAGATAAGTATGGAAGCCTAGCCGAAGCTAGACGGTTATTCCCCTAACCTAGGAGCACCAGGCTTTTACAAAGTTATTTCATGAAATCCTGCCGCATGCAGTGAACTATGAAAGAGATTTTGAAATGCTTAACAATTCGCCAACAGACGGAATTATTTACAAACTTTATCTCTCAGTCCACAGCAGGATTCGAACCTGCATTTGTGGATAAAGTACTGTGTACCCTGATGCCAAGTTTGCAGGTTCGGAGGAGAGGTGTAAAGAGGCGGGGAGTTTGGAAAGAGAGGAAGGAACTTCATATCCTGTTTTAAAAAACAGAATGCATAGGGCATGACCACTTTTTTTAAATTAGTGCACATAAAACAAAATCTTTCACGATGTGCATGAGGAACAAATAATTTTTGTGTTTTTTGAAAAGACATTTTAAACAATTAAATTTTTGAAGAATTGAGACACTTAGGGAAACACAGGGGAATCTTTATTAAAAGAAACGTTTCCCCACACAGTGATGGACTAAACCCAAAATCGTTTTCCAGGTTGGGGGACTGATTCCTCAAAACTTCTACTCCCCCTTTAAACCAATTTGTATTTTGTTTTGGGAAACCTGATAAACCCACTGTGTGGCGAAAGGGTTTCTTTCAATAAAGATTCCCATGTTTTTGGCATAAGTGTCCCCAATTTTTAAAAACTTGCCCGGTTTTCAAAACCATTCATCACAAAAAAAAAATTTTTGGTAAGCTGGGTGTGAAATTAAAAATACCCCGAAAAAGGGGTACATTGACGACCCGCGCCTCCTCCCCCCCCAAATTTCTCTAACTTTACCCCCCCCCAGGCTGCCACCCTAAATGTTGAGGGGCAGGTTACCCCTTCCCCCCCCTTCATGCAGCCCCCAGGCCACCCAAGTGAAGTATACTACCTTTTTCCCGCAAAACCATGACCCTTGCTGCTTTCCACAACCTTGTTCAAACCCACGGGGTCGCACCCACTCCTGCACCTACCCCAGCGGGAGGGAATGCAATCAGGGGGAACTAGCAGCCAAGAAATTTTAGGGGCTGGTATTGTTGGGGAGGGGAAAGTCTTGATAAATTTTTTACAGGTTTTATCTCAACATTAAGGGTTTTCCCTTTCCAAAACATAGCAGTTTTGCCCTTTTTCAGGATGTCTTCCTAAAAAAATGATGCCCTTTCAGCTGCTCAAGCCCTGAACACTACAACGGGCCCTCATAAAATCAGATAATATTTTAGAGGCAATTAAAAAATAACTTCCGGGCCTTTTCCCCCACATTTTCCCCAAAGAAAAGGGGGGGGTCCACTGGCAGCTAGGAAACTCACAACCTTTTTGAAAAGAGTAAACAATGGTTCCACTATCCAAAATCCCTTCACTAACAAATCAAGGCAGGGCATAAATTTCCCGGGGAAAAGGTGACAAGTCCCCTACCTCGAGGGTTTATTAAATTTTTTGGAGAGATTTTTTCCCAAAATTGACAACTGCAATCCCCTTTTCCCCATAAAAAAACATTGAAAAGGGAAAAAAAAGGGGGAAAAAAATTAAACAAAAAGGGGCAAAAAAAATAATTTTTCCCCACTGAAAAGTGACGAAAAACCCCCGGGGGAAAGGGCCAAAAAGGGGGGAAAGCCAAGAAAAAATTAAGGGAGGGAAAAAAGGCCCAAATAAAAAATTTTGGGGGAAAAAACCCCCAAAATTTAAAATTTTTCCCAACAAATTGGAAGGTTAAAAGGCCCCCTTGGGGGGGGGGCGGGGGGGGGGGCCAGCGTTGGGGAAAACCGGGGGGGGAAAAGGTTTCCCCTTTCCCGGGCGAAAATTTGGTGCGGCCCGGGGGGGTTTCCAAAAAAAACCCGTTGAGGGGCCCGGGGGGTTTTTTGGGGGGGGAAAGCAAAAAGGGGTGTTTCCCCTTTTTTGGGGGGGGGGGGGTTTTGGGGGGGGGGTAAAGGTTTTCATAATTTTGGGGGGTTTGGGTTCCCGGGGTGGCTTTTTGTGTTAAAAAAGGGGGGGCCCTTGTGGGGGAAAAACCCCGGGAAAAGGGGGGGCCCCGGGGGGGAGGGGGGCCGGGGGGCCCATGGTTCAAAAAAAAGGGGGAGGGGGGGGGTTAATGGGGGGGAAAAGCGGGCCCTGCCGGGGGGGTTTTTAAAATCCTAGGCATAGGGGGTAAAATTAAGATTTAAGAAAAACATTTTTATCTCCTGAAAAAGAGGGGGGGGGTTTAAATTTTTGCGGGGAAACAAAAACCTTCCCCGGGTTTCTCTTTCTTTTTTGTTTTTAAGCTGGAATTACAAGGAATCAAGGGGCTCCTTTTTGAGAGCAGGAATCACATCGGGTGTCCAGAAAGGGGGATCCTTTTCGCCCCCAAATTTCCCCTTCGTATAGGGGGTTTAGGGAAATAAACTGTCAGGCTGACCACCCAATTTAAAATTTTTATTTTTCCTGGATGAGGGCACACTGGCGGATAAAAAAGGGAGCCCCTTTCTAGAAAAATCTTCCCAAAGGTGATAACACGGGGACAGGAAATGGGACCTTCCTCAACCCCATCCAAATGTGAAACATACGGTCGACGCAGTCACTGACCCCACAAGCATATCCGTGCTTAAAAAACAAAAGAACATAAGAAAAAAGGGGAAACCCCAACCTTCCCAAAAAACCCCCCAAAAACGGGCCCCATGGGGAGCAGGCCCAAAGCCCCCTCCCCAAAATTTAGCCTAATGACCCACCCAGCCCAGGTCACCTCCACTAAAGGAAAGGGAGAAAGGCACCGACCCAGCAGCAAAAGGGCTAGTCAGTCCAACTCACACCCCCCAACCCATTCATGAAATTTATCAAACCTATTTTTAAAACAACACAACGTTTTAAACCTCAATAACTGTACTCGAGAGTTTTTTCACTCATCCCCCAACTCATTCCAAACAGTACTTTCCCTATATCCTTCCTGAATCTGGAAATTTTTCCAACTTTAAAAACCCTTCCCGCCCAGTCCGCGAGTCAGCAAAAATTTTCTTATTAGCATTTTTTTCCCCCATCTTTTGTCGTTTATGTAAATTTTGAAAAAACAAAGGGCCCACACTGACCCCTGAGGGAAAACCGATTGTGAAAGTGCCCCCATTCCCGAAATTTTCCCCAAATTTTGCAAACTCTCTGCAAACCCATTTTTTCAGCCTTGCCCCTACCCAGGAAAAAAAAATTTTACCTTCTTTCCGTGTGCCTTAATTTCCCCAATAGCCCTTTTATGTGGAACTCTATCGAAAGCCTTACTGAAGTCCATATACACAATATAAAAATCATTACCCTGATCTACCTCCTGAAACACCTTAGAGAAAAATGTTTTTTAAATTCGAAGACCGGAACGCCCCTTTTTAAAAAAGTGTTGAGAAATTTATTTTAACAAAACGTCCCTATCCAAAAATGGCACGAATTTTTTTCGGGGAAATTAAATTTATTCCATAAATTTTCCCACTATGGAGGGAAGGCTTAAATTGGGGCTATAGTTCGAACCCAAAGGGCCTGTTTACCTGCCTTGTAAATAGGTATTTCATTTTTCAATTTTCCACTTATCAGGCACTTTTCCATTTTTTAGTGATAAAGTAAAAAAATTAGCAAAAGGTATGCAAGTTCCCTTTTTTACATTCCTCTAACACCCCTTTCCCAAAAAGTTTATCAGGTCTGGGGGTTTGTTTGGTTTTAGTTTTTTTCTATTTTTCTGAGGACCCCCTGTCCCCTAGTTTCCCCCCAAACGGGCATAGTTTATTATCGTCCCCGTTCTACATAATCTTTATTTTTGGAATATCGCTAGTATTTTCCTGGGGGAAAACTGAGAGGGAAATAGGTATTGAGAATTTCAAACTATCCCTATCACTGTCAGTGATCTGGGCCCGAGTTACTCTTAATGGGGCCCGTCCCTTTTCCCCAATCTTACTTCTGTATACCTGAAAAAAACCCTTTTGGGTTTTCCCTTTTAATCCCCATCCTCTGGGAAAAAAAATGGGCGAGTTTTAAAGGGGGATGGAACAACATAAACAGTCCTTTACACCCACCAAAGCATTGTACAATTTTTACAAAAATGCTTGAGACCGCCCAGGGTTTAAAAATTTCCTAAATGTACACCCCCCATATGATAACCCTAAAACTGCATGAATACAAAAGTTATCCCGAACATATAATTTTCAACAAAACTCCCACCTTACCGTAAAAAAAAGGGCGTGGGACCAAGTTCACTTTCCCTCCCAAATTTGGAGGGACTGGGTCCTCAAGGGGATCACAGAATTTCACTTGGGAAACAGCGATTTTCCCCGAAGACCTTTTGGGGAAAATGCTGGAATTCATGATCAAAATTTTATTGACGGAGTCGGGCTCTGGGGGCAATTATACGGGCTCGAAACCCCAAATTACTTTCTTTAACAATTACATTCACACTGCCATTTTCCTTATAGTGGAGAATATAGCCCAACAGTGCTTCCCAAATGTGGGAAAAAAAAACACAATCAGTAAAATACGATCCCCTTTTTTGACTACGTTTTTCGTCCACAAAAGTGGGCCCTTTTTCAAGTCAAAAAGATCTATCTGAGCAAAAGATATAATTTTAAAGGGCAAAAGTGCAGAAGGGGCCCGGTTGGGAAAATATACTTTTTCCCTATTAAATTTCATTTTGTTTATTTTTCCATCGTGTCGGGGATTTTTTTTACCCTTTATCTCCGTTTTGTAACCATATTTTGGGTTTTTGGGGGGTCTTTGGGCGAAGGAACTGGGTTTCGCTTCTTTTCTGCAATTAGACCTTTTTTTCTTAGGAGCTGCTTGGGCCCCCCCACGTCCCTTTTGGGGGGTTTCCCCTAATTGTTAAAAAAAACAATAATTTTCTAGGAAAAATTTGAAAAAACCCAAATTTGGTAAAATTTTCAAAAAAAAACAAGGCGAACCAAGAAATTTTCAAACAGCAACAGACTCCTGGATACAAACGAGGCCATTTGTTGTCGAAGATTTATGGGGAGCGTAAAAATATGTAAAATTTTTGGATCGGAAGAAAGGTATTTTTTAAAAGAATGTTTTTGGGAAAATGTTTTTTTGTATTTTTTTAAAAAACAAAACAAAACACACACACACACACACACACACACAAAACACACACACACACACCAAAACAACACACACACACACCACAAACACACACACACAAACAAAGGGGGGCCCCCAAACATGGGGAGCCAAGATGAGGGATGTGGTACTTGAAAACCTCATGCATCAACATGTCAGGGACACAACCAGAGAGAGAGGGGAGGATGAGCCAGCAAGACTGGATCTTGTGCTCACCCTGAGCAGTTCAGACATTGAGGACATCACTTACGAGAGGGCCCCTTGGAGCTAGCGATCTGTGGTTCTGAGTTTTGACTATATAGTAGAGTTACCAAGTGGAGAAGAAACAGGAACTGAAGGGGACAGGCCAAACTATAAAAGGGGGGACTACACAGGTATGAGAAACTTCCTGCAGGAGGTTCAGTGGGACAGAGAAATGGTAGGAAAATCAGTAAACGAGATGATGGAATATGTGGCAACAAAGGCAAAGGAGGCAGAGGAAAGTTTTGTTCCCAAGGGGAAACAGAAATAATAGGAAGACCAAAACGAGTCCTTGGTTACCCGAAGGTGTAGGAGGCAAAACTAAGTGCAACAGAGAATGGAAAAGGTACAGGAGGCATAGGACCCAGGAAAACAAGGAGATTAGTAGAAGAGCCAGAAACGAGTATGCCCAGATAAGGAGGGAGGGCCCAGCGACAGTATGAAAACGACATAGCATCAAAAGTCAAATCTGACCCGAAACTGCTGTATAGCCACTTTAGGAGGAAGACAACAGTCAAGGACCAGGTGATAAGGCTGGGGGGAAAAGAAGGTGGAGAACTCACAAAAACGATCAAGAGGTATGTGAGGAGCTCAACACGAGATTTAAGGAAGTATTTACAGTAGAGACAGGAAGGACTCTGGGGGGACAGACCAGATGGGGACACCAACAAGGAATACACCAACAAGTGTTGGACGACATAATACAGATGAGGAGGAGGTGAAGAAACTGCTAAGGGACATTGATACCTCAAAGGCAATGGGACCCGGACAACATCTCTCCGTGGGTCCTTAGAGAGGGAGCAGATATGTTGTGCATACCACTTACCACAATCTTCACAACATCCTGGAAAAATGGGCAACTACCTGAGGGATGGAAGACGGGAAATGTAGTTCCCATTTTTTAAAAAAAGGAGACAGAAAAGAGGCACTAAACTATAGACCTGTGTCTTGCGTGTTAGTAGCAAAAATTATGGAGAAGATTATCAGGGGGAGTGGGGGAGCACCTGGAACGGAACAGGGGTATAAAAGCCCAACCCGCACGTTCACGGAAGGGGAAAACCTGTGTCACAAACCCCTGGTTTTATGATAAAATAAAAGAAGTAAGACAAGAGAGGAGGGGGGGTTTATTGTCTTTTGGACTGCAAGAAGGGCCTTTGACAAGTTCCTCACAAGAGATTTGTGCAGAAAACTAAGCTTTAGGCGCTATAACAGGGAAGGGCACTGCAATGGATCAAAAATACCTGACGGGAGGCAACAACGAGTCATGGTAGTAATGATGTATCACGTGGGCCCTGGCGGGGGGGGTCCCCCACGGGTCGGTCCTGGCCAGTGCTATTTTTGGTTATGTGAACGACATGCGGAAAGGGGTTTGACTCAGAAGTTCCCGTTGCGAGATGTGAAGTTAATGAGGGGGAATTAAATCTGATGAGGGCCAGGCAGGACTTCAAAGAGACTTGGGGCTGGGGAACGGCAC
>NW_026499555.1:0-17765 GCF_026875155.1 Cherax quadricarinatus | reverse complement strand
TTTTTGGGGGGGTTTTGGGGGGGGGGGTGGGGTTTTTTTGGGTTTGGGGGGTTTGTGGGGGTGGGGGGGGGGGGGGTGTTTGGGGGTTTTTTGGGGTTTGGGTTTTTTGGGGGGTTGGGGTGGGGTGGTTGGGAAAAAGGGGTTTTTGGGTAATTTTTTAAAACTTTTTTTGGTTTGTGGATGGAACCCAGGGGGGGGCATGCCAGGGGGGGAAAGCCGTTTCGGGCAAAATTGAAAAAGGGCGGGTGATGGTTGGGGAATCGGTTTGGGCCGGGGGGAAAAAGAAAGGGTCTATCAACCCAAAAACTCGGGCCAAAATTTTCCAGGTCGTCCGAATGAAAAAGGGCTCTTTGGGGGGGGCCAAACCCATTCTTTGGGGGGCAAGTTGCCCCCCGGAGGGGGGGTGCCCGGCGGAGGGCCCCCTTTTTTTGGAAGTGAAAATTTGGCTGGGGGGGTTTTAAAAAGGGCAATTGGGGGTTCTGAGCATCGAAAACTGGGACCCCCCGGGGCTAAATTTTGCCCTTCCCTTTTTGGGTTGAATGGGGAAACTGGCAGGTGCTCGGGGTTTTCTTGGGCACCCGGTGAAAGGGGGTGAAAAAAGGGACTTTTTTTGGGGGCCCTGAACCTCTGAAAAGGGGAAACCCCCTTTTCCCTTTTGGGCCTGGGTAAAAAGGGGGAGGGAAAAAGGGGCTTTCGGGGGAAAATCCCCCAAACCAAAACCGAATGTAAAACCGGGGTTTTAAAAATTAAATTTTTTCCTTTTTTTAAAATTTGAAATTTCCCTGTAAATTGGGGTTTAAATGGCTTCAAGGGCAATGCCCCCCCAAGGGTGTAAAGGGGGGGGGAAAATTTTTAAAACCTTCAAAATTCCGGGTTGGGTTATGGTTAAAAATTTTGGGAACCCGGGGTTCGGGGGTGGGTGGTGGTTTTAAAAGGGGGGCCCCAAAAGGGGTGGCCCTACCCCAGGGTGGGGGGGTATGGAAGAAAGGTGCCCCCCTTTTCCTTTTTTAAAAACCCCTTGGAACGTGGTTTCCCCCCCTTTTATTTTGGGGGGGTGGGAAAAAAAAAAAAATTTTTTTTAAGAAACCTTCCAAATTTTAAAATAAAACAAATTTGGTTTTTTCTTTAAATCTTTTTAAAAAAAAAAAAAAACCCTTTTTTAAAAATTTTTGGAAAAAAAAAGGGAAAAAACCCGTTTGAAAAGGGGGTTTAAAACCCAAAAAAGGGTGGGGGAAAAACTGGGATTGGGGGTTTTTAAAAGGAACGGGGCACAGGGTGGTGGGGGGGGGGAACAGGAAGGGTGAGGGAAGGGGAGGAGGATAAGTTTAAAGGGGGGGGAGCATAAATAATGGGGGGGGGGGACATACATGGGGGGGGGGGGACATCACTGGTGGTAAGGAAAAAAATGAAAATTTGGGGGGGGGGGAAAAAAACGGGGGGAGGTGGTTTTAAGGGGGGAGGAGCGGGCAGGTGGTGGAGGGAGGGGGGAGCGTTGGCAGGTGGTGGTGAAGGAGGGGGAGCGTGGCAGATGGTGGTGAAGGGGGGGGGAGGGCGAGGGCAGGTGGTGTGAAGGAGGGGAGGGCGATGGCAGGTGGTGGATAAAGGGGGGAGGAGCGATGGCCAGGGGTGGATGAAGGAGGGAGGAGCGATGGCACAGGGGTGGATGAAGGGGGGAGGGCGTGGCACGTGGGGATGGGGAGGGGAGGAGCGATGGACAGGGTGGATAAAGGGGGGAGGAGGATGGACAGGGGGGGTGAAGGAGGGGAGGGCGGGAGATGGTGGATGGAGGGGGGAGGGAGCGTGGCAATTGGGGATAAAGGAGGGGGAGCGTGGCAGGTGGTGGATGAAGGAGGGGGGGAGCGATGGCACGGGGGATAAAGGGGGGGAGGAGCGATGGCACAGTGGTGGTGGGGAGGGGGAGGAGCGATGGCACAGTGGTGGATGAAGGAGGGGAGGAGCGATGGCACAGTGGTGGATGAAGGGGGGGAGGAGCGAGGCGAGTGGTGGGGAAGGAGGGGAGGAAGCGATGGCAGGTGGGGTGGAGGAGGGGAGGAGCGAGGGCAGAGTGGGGGATGAAGGGGGGGAGGACGATGGCAGGTGGGGGAGAAGGAGGGGGGAGCGAGGGGCCAGTGGTGGATGAAGGGGGGGGGGTGATGGCGAGTGGGGGATAAAAGGAGGGGAGGAGCGTGGCAAGGTGGGGATGAAGGAGGGGGGAGCGAGGCACAGTGGGGGATGAAGGGGGGGGGAGGGTGATGGCGAGTGGGGGAAAAGGAGGGGAGGAGGTGGGAGTGGTGGATGAAGGGGGGAGGAGCGTGGCAGAGTGGTGGTGAAGGAGGGGAGGAGCGAGGGGCCCACGTGGTGGTGGAGGGGGGGGGAAAAGCGAGGGCCAGTGGGGGTGAAGGAGGGAGGAGGGGGACGTGGTGGTGAGGAGGGGAGGGCGAGGGGCAGAGTGGTGGATGAAGGAGGGGAGGGCGATGGCAGAGTGGGGGTGGGGGGGGGAGGGCGGGGCCATGGGGGGAAGGAGGGGAGAGTGATGGCAAGTGGTGGGAAGGGGGGGAGGAGCGAGGAGGGTGGTGGAAAAAGGGGGGAGGAGCGATGGCCGGGGTGGTTGAAGGGGGGGAGGGCGTGGCACAGGGTGGAGAAGGAGGGGGAGCGATGGGGGTTGGGGATGGAGGAGGGGAGGGCGTGGCAGAGGGGTGGATGGAGGAGGGGGGGGAGGATGGCAGAGGGTGGTGAAGGAGGGGAGTGCGATGGAGAGTGGGGGAGGAGGGGGGGGAGCGAGGGCAATGGTGGATGAAGGAGGGGAGGAGCGTGGCGAGTGGTGGAGAAGGGGGGAGGAGCGATGGCAGAGTGGTGGTGAAGGAGGGAGGAGCGTGGAGAGTGGTGGTGAAGGGGGGGAGGAGCGGGGCAGAGGGGGGATAAAGGGGGGGGAGGAGGATGGCGAGGGTGGATGAAGGAGGGGAGGAGCGATGGCAGGTGGTGGTGAAGGGGGGGAGGAGCGATGGCAGAGTGGTGGATGAAGGAGGGAGGAGCGAGGCAGGGGGGGTTGAAGGAGGGGGGAGCGATGGCAGATGGTGGATGAAGGAGGGGAGGAGCGAGGGACAGGGGTGGATGAAGGGGGGGAGGGCGAGGCCCCAGTGGTGGAAAAGGAGGGGAGGAGCGAGGGCAGGTGGTGGATGAAGGGGGGGGAGGGCGATGGCGAGTGGGGGATGAAGGAGGGGAGGCGATGGGGGGTTTGGTGGATGAAGGAGGGGGGAGGGGCGAGGGCAGGTGGTGGTGAAGGAGGGGAGGAGCGATGGCAGAGTGGGGATGAAGGGGGGGAGGAGCGATGGCAGAGTTTTTGGAAAAGGGGGGAGGAGGGGTGGCAGAGGGTGGAAGGAGGAGGGGGGAGCGATGGCAGAGTGGGGATGAAGGAGGGGGGAGTGAGGGCACAGTGGTGGATGAAAGGGGGGGAGGAGCGTGGCAGATTGGTGGATTGAAGGGGGGAGGAGCGAGGCGGTGGTGGAGAAGGGGGGGAGGAGCGTTGCAGAGTGGTGGATGGGGGGGAGGAGGAGCGTGGCGATGGGGGATAAAGGGGGGGGGCGTGCCAAAGTGGGGATGAAGGGGGGGGAGGAGCGATGGCAGGTGGTGGATGAAGGAGGGGAGGAGCGAGGGCACAGTGGTGGATGAAGGAGGGGAGGAGCGATGGCAGATGGGGGGGATGGAGGAGGGGAGGAGCGAGGGCAGGTGGTGGATGGAGGAGGGGAGGAGCGATGGCGAGTGGGGGTAAAGGGAGGGGAGGAGGATGGGAGAGTGGTGGAGGGAAGGAGGGGAGGGGAGGCACAGTGGTGGATGGGGGGGGAGGAGCGATGGCAGAGTGGTGGTGAAGGAGGGGAGGGGTGTGGCGAGTGGGGGATAAAGGGGGGGGAGGAGGTATGGCAGTGGTGGATGAAGGGGGGAGGGCGATGGCACGTGGTGGATAAAGGAGGGGAGGAGTGAGGGCAGAGTGGTGGATGAAGGAGGGGAGGAGTGAGGGCAGATTGGTGGATGAAGGAGGGGGGAGTATGGGAAACAGTGGTGGTGAAGGAGGGGGGAGCGTGGCAGGGGTGGATAAAGGAGGGGAGGGTGAGGGCGATGGTATGAAGGAGGGAGGAGTGATGGCAAGGGGTGGTGAAGGGGGGAGGAGTGTGGCACAGTGGTGGTGAAGGAGGGGAGGGCGATGGCACAGTGGTGGATGAAGGGGGGGAGGAGCGAGGGCGATGGGGGATGAGGAGGGGAGGAGGAGGGGGCAGAGTGGTGGATAAAGGAGGGAGGAGTGATGGCAGAGTGGGGTGAAGGAGGGGGGACCCGATGGCAGAGTGGGGTGAAGGAGGGGGGAGCGTGGCAGAGGGGGATAAAGGGGGGGGAGCGTGGCACGTGGTGGATAAAGGAGGGAGGGCGTGCAGAGTGGTGGTAAAGGAGGGGAGGAGCGAGGGCCCAGAGTGGGGGATAAAGGAGGGGAGGAGCGATGGGAGTGTGGATAAGGGGGGAGGAGGATGGCGAGTGGTGGATGGAGGAGGGGGGGAGGATGGCAGAGTGGTGGATGAAGGAGGGGAGGAGCGTGGACGTGGTGGATAAAGGAGGGGAGGGCGATGAGGTGGTGGATGAAGGGGGGAGGAGCTTTTGGACGTGGTGGATGAAGGGGGGAGGAGCGATGGCGGTGGGGATGAAGGAGGGGGGGGGGCGATGGCACGTGGTGGATGAAGGGGGGGGGAGCGATGGCAGGTGGTGGATGGAGGGGGGGAGGACGATGGAGAGTGGTGGATGGAGGAGGGGGGAGCGATGGCAGAGTGGGGATGAGGGGGGAGGGGATGGCAGAGTGGTGGATGAAGGGGGGAGGACGATGGCCAGTGGTGGATGGAGGGGGGAGGAGCGAGGGCAGAGTGGTGGATGAAGGAGGGGGGGGCGAGGGCACGTGGTGGATGAAGGGGGGAGGAGCGATGGAGAGTGGTGGTGGAGGAGGGGAGGGGCGAGGGGACAGTGGTGGATGGGGAGGGGAGGAGCGAGGCACGTGGTGGTGAAGGAGGGGGGGAGCGAGGGCGAGTGGGGATGAAGGAGGGGGGAGCGATGCACGTGGTGGATGGAGGAGGGGGGAGCGATGGCGAGTGGTGGATGAAGGGGGGGGAGCGATGGCGAGTGGTGGTGGAGGGGGGGGAGCGATGGCAGAGGTGGAAATAAAGGGGGGGAGGAGCGATGCAGAGTGGTGGATGAAAGGAGGGGGGAGCGATGGCACAGGGGGTGGATGAAGGGGGGAGGGCGAGGCAGAGTGGTGGATGAAGGGGGGAGGAGCGATGGCCGTGGTGGAGAAGGAGGGGAGGAGCGATGGCCCAGGGGTGGTAAAGGAGGGGAGGAGCGATGCAGAGTGGTGGTGAAGGGGGGAGGAGCGAGGGCACAGTGGTGGATGAAGGGGGGGAGGAGCGAGGCCAGTGGTGGATGGAGGAGGGGAGGTGTGGCGAGTGGTGGATGAAGGAGGGGGAGCATGGCCGTGGTGGGGGAAAGGAGGGGAGGGCGATGGCAGAGTGGGTATGAGGAGGGGGGAGTGTGGCAGAGTGGTGGATGAAGGGGGAGGGGAGGAGCGATGGCAGAGTGGGGGGTGAAGGGGGGAGGAGCGAGGCAGAGTGGTGGATGAAGGGGGGGAGGGGGTTGGCAGATGGGGATAAAGGGGGGGGAGGGCGGGGCAGATGGTGGATGAAGGAGGGAGGGTGATGGCAGAGGGTGGTGGAGGGGAGGGGAGGATGTGGCGAGTGGGGATGGGGAGGGGAGGAGCGATGGCGGTGGTGGATAAAAGGGGGGAGGAGCGTGGAGAGTGGTGGATGAGGAGGGGAGGAGAGGGGCCCGGGTGGAGGGAGGGGGGGAGGAGCGATGGCACAGTGGGGTTGAAGGAGGGAGGACGATGGCAGGTGGGGATAAAGGAGGGGAGGAGCGAGGGCAGAGTGGGGGATGAAGGAGGGGAGGAGCGATGGCCAGTGGTGGATGAAGGGGGGAGGAGCGATGGCAGGTGGTGGATGGGGAGGGGGGGGGAGCGATGGCGAGTGGTGGAGAAGGGGGGAGAGCGATGGCGATGGTGGGAAGGAGGGGGGAGAGTGGCAAGTGGGGATGGAGGGGGGGAGGAGCGATGGAAAGTGGTGGATAAAGGAGGGGAGGGCGATGGCAGAGTGGTGGATGGAGGAGGGGAGGGCGATGGCAGAGGGGTGGTGAAGGGGGGGGGCGATGGCAGAGTGGTGGAAAAGGAGGGGAGGGCGATGGCACAGTGGTGGATGAAGGGGGGGGGGAGCGATGGCAGAGTGGGGGTGGAGGGGGGGAAGGACCCGATGGGAGGGGGAGAAGGAGGGGGGGAGCGATGGCAGAGGGGTGGATAAAGGAGGGGAGGGCGAGGGAGAGTGGGGGGAAGGAGGGGAGGAGCGATGGCACAGTGGTGGATGAAGGAGGGGAGGAGCGAGGGAGAGTGGGGGATGAAGGAGGGAGGAGCGGGGCAGAGTGGTGGATAAGGAGGGGGGAGCGATGGAGAGTGGTGGTAAAGGGGGGGAGGAGCGAGGGAGAAGGTGGTGGAGGGAGGAGGGGAGGGCGAGGGGAGTGGTGGATAAGGAGGGGAGGAGCAGGGCCCACAGTGGTGGATGGAGGGGGAGGGCTTGGCAGAGTGGGGAGGGAGGGGGGGAGGAGCGATGGCAGAGTGGTGGATAAAAGGAGGGGAGGGCGAGGGCAGATGGGGATGGGGAGGGGAGGGCGAGGGCACAGGGGTGGAGGGAGGAGGGGAGGGCGAGGGCACAGTGGGGGTGGGGAGGGGGGGAGCGATGGGAGTGGGGGAATGAAGGGGGGGAGGAGCGATGGCACAGTGGTGGATGGAGGGGAGAGGAGCGGGCAGAGTGGTGGTGGAGGGGGGGAGGAGGATGGCAAGTGGTGGATGGAGGGGGGGAGGAGCGAGGAGAGAGTGGGGATGGGGGGGGGAGGAGGAGGGCCAGTGGTGGATGGGGGAGGAGAGGAGCGATGGCAGAGGGTGGATGAAGGGGGGGGAGTGATGGACAGGGGTGATGAAGGGGGGAGGAGCGAGGCAGAGTGGTGGATAAAGGAGGGGAGGAGTGATGCCAGTGGGGATGAAGGAGGGGGGAGCGATGGCGAGTGGTGGATGAAGGAGGGGAGGAGCGGGGCGGTGGTGGTGAAGGAGGGGAGGGCGATGGACAGTGGTGGATAAAGGGGGGAGGGCGTGCACAGTGGTGGTGAAGGGGGGGAGGGCGAGGGACAGGGTGGATGGAGGGGGGGGAGGAGTGTGGCACAGTGGTGATGAAGGGGGGGGGAGGATGGCAGGTGGTGGATGAAGGGGGGGGGGGTGAGGGGCACAGTGGTGGATGAAGGAGGGGGAGGGGCGATGGGGTGGGGGGAAAAGGGGGGGAGGAGCGATGCAGAGTGGTGGAGGGAAGGGGGGGAGGAGTGATGGACGTGGTGGATGAAGGGGGGGGAGCGTGCAGAGTGGTGGATAAAGGAGGGGGGAGCGATGGCAGAGTGGTGGAGAAGGAGGGGGGGAGCGATGGCACAGGGGTGGTGAAGGAGGGGAGGAGCGATGGACAGTGGTGGATGAAGGAGGGAGGGGACGTGGCACAGTGGGGGATGGAGGGGGGGAGGAGCGATGGCACAGGGGTGGATAAAGGGAGGGGGGAGTGATGGCCAGGGGTGGATGAAGGGGGGAGGAGCGATGGCGGTGGTGGTAAAGGGGGGGAGGAGCGTTGGCAGAGTGGTGGATAAAGGAGGGGGGAGCGATGGCACAGTGGGGATGAAGGGGGGAGGAGCGAGGGCAGGTGGTGGATGAAGGAGGGGAGGAGCGATGGCACAGTGGTGGATGAAGGAGGGGGGAGCGAGGACGTGGTGGATGAAGGGGGGGGGAGGTGGAGAGTGGTGGATGAAGGAGGGGGGGCGTGGACAGTGGGGGATGAGGAGGGGAGGAGCGATGGCAGAGTGGGGGTGAAGGAGGGGAGGAGCGTTGGCAGAGTGGGGGATGAAGGAGGGGAGGAGCGATGGCACAGTGGGGGATGAAGGGGGGGAGGAGCGAGGCAGAGTGGTGGATGAAGGAGGGGAGGAGCGATGGCGAGTGGGGGATGGGGAGGGGAGGAGCGAGGGCCAAGTGGTGGTGGGGAGGGAGGACGATGGCGAGTGGGGTGGAGGAGGGGGGAGCGAGGGCAGAGGGGGTGAAGGAGGGGAGGAGCGAGGGCAGGTGGTGGATGGAGGGGGGAGGAGCGATGGCAGAGGGTGGATGGAGGAGGGGAGGAGCGATGGAAAGGTGGGTTGGATGGAGGGGGGAGGGCGATGGCCAGTGGGGGATGGAGGAGGAAGGGGCGATGGCAGGTGGTGGAGGGGGAGGGGAGAGGAGCGTGGCAGAGTGGTGGATGGAAAAAGGGGGGAGCGTGGCACTGGGGATGGAGGGGGGAGAGGAGCGATGGCAGAGGGGTGGATGGAGGGGGGAGGAGCGTGCGAGTGGTGGATGAAGGAGGGGGGAGCGTGGCAGGGTGGGGATGAAGGAGGGGAGGGCAGGCAGATGGGGGATGAGGAGGGGAGGAGCGAGGGCAGAGTGGTGATAAAGGAGGGGGGAGCGGGCAGGTGGGGGTTGGAGGGGGGAGGAGCGAGGGCGAGTGGGGGGATGGAGGGGGGAGGAGCGATGGCGAGTGGTGGTGGAGGGGGGGAGCGATGGCACAGTGGTGGTTTAAGGGGGGGGCGTGGCCGTGGTGGATGGAGGAGGGGAGGGCATGGCAGAGTGGTGGATGGAGGAGGGGGGGAGCGATGGCACAGTGGTGGATGGAGGGGGGAGGGCGGGGCAGAGGGTGGATGAAGGAGGGGAGGAGCGATGGCGAGTGGGGGTGAAGGAGGGGAGGAGCGGGGCAGAGGGGGGGTGAAGGAGGGGGGGAGCGGGGCAGAGTGGTGGATGAAGGGGGGGAGGAGCGAGGGCAGAGTGGTGATGGAGGGGGGGACGATGGCACGTGGTGGATGAAGGAGGGGAGGAGCGATGGCAGAGTGGTGGATGAAGGAGGGGGGAGCGAGGGCACAGTGGTGGAAAAAGGAGGGGGGGGCGATGGCAGAGGGGTTGGATGAAGGGGGGGAGGAGCGAGGCGGAGTGGTGGATGAAGGGGGGGGAGGGCGTGGGAGGTGGTGGAGGGGGGAGGGGGGCGAGGAGGTGGTGGTGAAGGAGGGGAGGAGCGATCCCCCTGGTGGTGGAGGGGGGAGGGCGAGGGCGGTGGTGGATGAAGGAGGGGAGGGCGAGGGCCAGGGGTGGATGGAGGAGGGGAGGAGCGATGGCACGGGGTGGGAAGGGGGGGGAGGAGCGATGGCAGAGTGGGGGATGAAGGGGGGGAGGAGCGATGGCAGAGTGGTGGTGAAGGAGGAGAGGAGCGATGGCGAGTGGTGGATGAGGAGGGGAGGAGCGAGGGGAGAGTGGGGTGAAGGGGGGAGGAGCGATGGCCAGTGGGGATGGGGGGGGGGGGAGCGATGGAGGTGGTGGATGAAGGAGGGGAGGAGCGATGGCACAGTGGTGGATGGAGGAGGGGAGGAGCGATGGCAGATGGTGGATGAAGGGGGGGAGGAGCGATGGCACAGGGGTGGATGGGGAGGGGAGGAGCGAGGGCGGTGGGGATAAAGGAGGGGAGGAGCGGGCAGAGTGGGGATGAAGGGGGGGAGGGCGATGGCACAGTGGGGGATAAAAGGAGGGGAGGGAGCGAGGGCACAGTGGTGGTAAAGGGAGGGGGGGAGCGAGGGCAGAGGGGTGGATGGGGAGGGGGGGGGAGCGATGGCACAGTGGGGGTGGAGGGGGAGGGCGAGGGCACAGTGGTGGAGGGGAGGGGGGGAGGATGGCACAGTGGTGGATGGAGGAGGAGAGGGCGAGGCACAGTGGTGGATGGAGGAGGGGAGGGCGATGGCACAGGGTGGATGGGGAGGGGAGGAGCGTGGCACTGGTGGATGGAGGAGGGGGGGGGCGATGGCCAGTGGGGGATGGAGGAGGGGAGGAGCGATGGCACGTGGGGGGATGGGGAGGGGAGGAGCGATGGCAGAGTGGGGGATGAAGGGGGGAGGGCGTTGGCAAGTGGTGGATGGAGGAGGGGGGGGCGAGGGGCCAGTGGTGGATGGAGGAGGGGGGAGCGATGGCAGAGTGGTGGTGGGGGAGGGGAGGACGGGGCAAGTGGTGGTGGAGGAGGGGAGGAGCGTGAGAGTGGGGGATGAAGGGGGGAGGAGCGATGGCACATGGTGGATGGAGGAGGGGGGAGGAGGGCAGAGTGGGGGATGAAGGGGGGGAGGAGCGAGGGCACAGTGGGGATGGAGGAGGGGAGGGCGTGGCAGAGTGGTGGATGAAGGAGGGGGGGGGAGCGTGGCAAGTGGTGGTGGAGGAGGGGGGGAGCGATGGCACAGTGGTGGATGAAGGGGGGAGGAGCGATGGCGGTGGTGGATGGGGAGGGAGGACGGGATGGCAAGTGGTGGTGGAGGAGGGGAGGAGCGATGGCACTGGGGGGGATGAAGGAGGGGGGGAGCGATGGCAGATTTGGGGGGATGAAGGAGGGGGGAGCGATGGCACATGGGGGATGGGGGAGGGGAGGAGCGTGGCGAGTGGGGGTGAAGGAGGGGAGGAGCGGGGGCAGAGTGGGGGTGGGGGGGGGAGGAGCGATGGAAGTGGGGATGGGGAGGGGAGGAGCGAGGCAAGGGTGGATGAAGGAGGGGAGGGGTGGCGAGGGGGGTGGAGGGGGGGGAGGAGCGATGGCAGAGTGGGGGAGAAGGGGGGGGAGGGCGTTGGCAGAGTGGTGGATGAAGGAGGGGGGAGCGAGGGGAGAGGGTTTGGAGGGGAGGGGGGAGCGTGGCAGAGGGTGGATAAAAGGGGGGGGGGAGCGAGGGCAAGTGGTGGATGAAGGGGGGGAGGGGGGAGGGGAGAGGGGTGGATGAAGGAGGGGAGGAGCGTGGCAGATGGTGGATGAAGGGGGGAGGAGCGAGGGCAGAGTGGGGGATGGGGAGGGGGGAGCGATGGCGAGTGGTGGAAAAAGGGGGGGAGGGCGAGGGCGAGTGGTGGATGAAGGAGGGGGGACGAGGGGCAGATGGGGATGAAGGGGGAGGAGCGAGGGCAGAGTGGTGGATGGGGAGGGGGAGGAGCGAGGGCGGGGTGGGGATAAAGGAGGGGAGGAGGGTGGCGGAGTGGGGGATAAGGAGGGAGGGGGGTGGAGAGTGGGGATGAAGGAGGGGAGGAGCGAGGCAGAGTGGTGGATGGAGGAGGGGGGAGCGATGGCACGTGGTGGAAAAGGAGGGGGGGAGCGATGGCGAGTGGTGGAGGGAGGAGGGGAGGAGGATGGACAGTGGTGGATGAAGGGGGGAGGGCGTGGCAGAGGGGGGATAAAGGGGGGGAGGAGCGGATGGCAGAGTGGTGGATGAAGGAGGGGAGGAGGATGGCAGAGTGGTGGATGAAGGAGGGGAGGAGCGATGGAGAGTGGTGGATAAAGGAGGGGAGGGCGAGGGCAGAGGGTGGTGAAGGAGGGGAGGGCGATGGCAGGTGGGGATGAAGGGGGGAGGAGCGGGGAGATGGTGGATAAAAGGGGGGGGGAGCGATGGCAGAGTGGTGGAAAGGGGAAGGAGGGGAGGGCGATGGACGTGGTGGTGGAGGAGGGGGGGAGCGATGGCACGTGGTGGTGAAGGAGGGGAGGAGCGATGGCAGAGTGGTGGATGGAGGAGGGGAGGAGCGATGGCAGAGTGGTGGATGAAGGGGGGGGGAGTGATGGCAGAGTGGTGGATGAAGGGGGGGGAGGAGCGATGGCAGAGTGGGGGATGGGGAGGGAGGGCGTGGCACAGTGGTGGATGAAGGGGGGGGGGCGATGGCGAGTGGTGGATAAAGGAGGGGAGGAGCGAGGGCATGGTGGATGAAGGGGGGGGGAGTGATGGCGAGTGGGGGTGAAGGAGGGGGGAGTGATGGCAGAGGTGGATGAAGGGGGGGGGCGATGCGAGTGGTGGGGGGAAGGGGGGAGGAGCGGGGACAGTGGTGGATGAAGGGGGGAGGAGCGATGGCAGAGTGGTGGATGAAGGGGGGAGGGGTTGAGGGCAGAGTGGTGGTGGGGGAGGGAGGAGCGAGGGCAGAGTGGTGGATAAAGGGGGGGGAGGATGGGGGGTGGTGGATGAAGGGGGGGAGGAGTGGGGCAGAGTGGTGGATGAAGGAGGGGGGAGTGTGGCAGATGGTGGTGAGGGGGGAGGAGCGATGGCAGAGTGGTGGAGGGAGGAGGGGGGGGGGGGCGATGGCAAGTGGTGGATAAAGGGGGGGAGGAGCGAGGGCAGAGTGGTGGATGAAGGAGGGGGGAGCAGGCAGAGTGGTGGATGAGGAGGGGAGGAGCGAGGGGCAGAGTGGTGGATGAAGGAGGGGAGGAGCGATGGCACAGTGGGGGTGAAGGAGGGGGGAGCGAGGCAGGTGGGGAGAAGGAGGGGAGGAGCGATGGCAGAGGGGGGAAGGAGGGGAGGAGGATGGCACGTGGTGGATGGAGGAGGGAGGGGATGGCGGTGGTGGTGAAAGGGGGAGGGGGAGGGCCCAAGTGGTGGTGGGGGGGGAGGAGCGATGGCAGAGTGGTGGATAAGGGGGGAGGACGAGGGCACAGTGGGGATGGAGGGGGGGAGGAGGATGGCAGAGTGGGGGATGAAGGAGGGGGAGCGATGGCACATGGTGGATGGAGGAGGGGAGGGCGATGGCAGAGTGGGGGTAAAGGGGGGGAAAGGGGATGCAGAGTGGTGGATGGAGGAGGGGAGGAGCGTGGCACAGTGGGGGGATGGGGAGGAGAGGAGCGATGCACAGGGGTGGTGAAGGAGGGGAGGAGCGATGGCACAGTGGGGGATGGAGGGGGGGGAGGGCGATGGCAGAGTGGTGGATGGAGGAGGGGGAGGAGCGATGGCAGAGTGGGGGAGGGAGGGGGGAGGAGCGATCCCCACAGTGGTGGATGGAGGAGGGGGGGAGCGATGGCAGGTGGGGATGAAGGGGGGGGAGGAGCGAGGGCAGAGTGGTGGAGGAGGGGGGGGAGGAGCGATGGCACAGTGGGGGATGGAGGAGGGGAGGAGCGATGGCACGTGGTGGATGAAGGGGGGGGAGGAGCGGGGGCGAGTGGTGGTGGAGGGGGGGGGAGCGATGGCACGGGGTGGATGAAGGGGGGGAGGAGCGATGGCCAGTGGGGAGGAGGAGGGGGGAGCGATGGCACGGGGGGATGGGGAGGGGGGCGGGGCAGAGTGGTGGATGAAGGGGGGGAGGAGCGATGGCACAGGGTGGAGGAGGAGGGGAGGGGATGGCAGAGTGGTGGTGAGGAGGGGAGGAGGAGGAATGGGGGAGGAGGAGGGGAGGAGCGAGGGACAGTGGTGGGAAGGAGGGGGGAGCATGGCACAGTGGGGGATGGGGGGGGAGGAGCGTGGAGAGTGGGGAGGGAGGAGGGGAGGAGCGATGGAGAGTGGTGGTGAAGGGGGGAGGAGCGGGGCAGAGTGGTGGATGGGGGGGGAGGAGCGATGGCAAGGGGGTGGTGAAGGGAGGGGGGGAGCGATGGACAGTGGGGGATGGAGGAGGGGAGGAGGATGCGGGGGTGGTGGATGGGGAGGGGGGGCGATGCGGGGAGTGGTGGGGAGGAGGGGGGAGCGAGGGCGAGTGGGGGAGGGAAAGGAGGGGAGGAGCGATGGCACGTGGTGGATAAGGAGGGGAGGAGCGATGGCACAGTGGTGGATGGAGGAGGGGAGGAGCGGGCGAGTGGTGGATAAAGGGAGGGGGGGGAAGCGATGGCAGAGGGGGGATAAAGGAGGGGAGGAGCGATGGCACAGTGGTGGATGGGGGAGGGGAGGGAGATGGCACAGTGGTGGATGGGGAGGGAGGAGCGTGGCACAGTGGTGGATGGAGGAGGGGAGGGCGAGGGGCAAGTGGTGGAGGGAGGAGGGGAGGGGGGGGCAGGTGGTGGATGGAGGAGGGGGGAGCGACGGACAGTGGTGGAGGAGGAGGGGAGGAGGTGGACAGTGGGGGTAAAGGGAAATGGGGGGAGCGATGGCACGTGTGGATGGGAGCGGGTTTAATTGTGGATGGGGAAGTAGTGGGTGGGGGCAGGGGGGAGAAGAAGGATGGGACAGTAAGTGAAGCGTGAGTGTGGGAGGAGGAGGGGGGGAGGGATGTGATGGGTGGGGGTATAAGGGATAATTGGAGTAAAAGACTTCTGAAAACAAAAGAAAAAAAACTTTGCTTTTGCTGTGGCTGCAGTGACCAGATAAAGCAAAATAAGAAATTTAATAGCAGAGTTTTGGAAATTACGGCGAATTACCTCGGCACTGAACCAGTGAACTTTTTGTTCGTGGTGTGGTTTTGTGTGTGTGTAGGTGTGGGTTTTGTGTGGTGTGTGTGGTGTTTTGGTGTGTGTGTGTGTTGTTGTTGTGTGTGTGGTGTGTGTGTGGTGTGTGTGTGTGTGTGGTGTGTGTGTTGTGTGCGTGTGTGTGTGTGTGGTGTGTGTGTGTGTGTGTGTGTGTGGGGTTGTTTAATAAGGGGTTTTGTTTGGTTATTGTTGTGGGGGTTTAAGGAGGTTTTTACTTTATTTGTGATAATGTGGATACACAGGAGATGTTTGTCCCCATGGCCAGGGGGGCCCCATCCCCACGAGGGAGAGGGGGAATAGGTTTGTGTTCTGGATCCCGGGGCACGAAGGGGAGAGGAGGCGGGGTGATCCC
Source organism: Cherax quadricarinatus (assembly GCF_026875155.1). NCBI lineage: Eukaryota > Metazoa > Arthropoda > Malacostraca > Decapoda > Parastacidae > Cherax > Cherax quadricarinatus. The sequence continues at coordinate 3,071 of NW_026499555.1, read as the reverse complement.
TTTTCAAGTGACATGCCCCCCGGTTGCCCTTTGGGGGGAAGCTGAGGGAACTAGGTAGGGTAGGCTTATGGCTTTTTTTTCCCCCTCAGCCCCCTACAAAGGTCGTCCGACCATGATGGACGAAACAGGGCACAAAACGTGGCGTAGGGGGCACATGCAGCCTTCCTGCGTTGGACAGATGCTGAAACACAGGAAAATCGCTGCACCTAGCGTGATGAAACGGGTTCGGTCCTGGAGCAGTGAAGAGCTTATGTAGTCGCTGCGGGGTTCATATTAGGGCCAACCTGCTGGTACCCTCGAGTGGGCGTAGTCGTATGGGCAACTAAACGGGACTTCTTTTGGAAAGTGACTCGGAGGAATTTTTTCGTGGTTTTGCACGTTGTCACTGCTAGCGGTGTGGGAGTGAGTCGTGGCGCATGATCAGAAAACATCTGGAGTCGTAAATATACAGGACTGCAGGAGCGGGTAGCAGCAAAAACTCTTTTTGTGCGGGCTGTCATGAAGCATTCCTCGACAGCGGAGTTATAGCGTCCTCAGCGGGTTCTCAAATATGGTGCTTGCGGTCAGGGTTTAAAGGGGGAAGGATGGGAAATCATAGCAGGTACGATCAGATGCTGTAACGGGACCCCTGGACTGACAAAGCCGTGTCAATGCGCGGGTTAACACGAGGTGTACCAGGGGTTTGGGGCGTAACCTACTGGGGTAAGGGAAAAATTTGCACACTCCCCCTGAAACTGCGGTAAAATGGCTTGCACGAAAATGGCTTTTTGTGAAAAAAATCAACCCAAGCCTTACCAAACATGTGGAACATGAGGGGAATTAATTCATAATTTTAAAAATTTTTCTCTCAAACATCTGACAATACTGGAAAAAATTTGCTATAAAAAAATGGGGGCCCGATGTGATTGTGAGTGGGTGTGAGGTGAGGTGATGTCAGGGATGACATCGCGAAGTAAGTCCGGCCCCAGGGGGACGTCAGCAGATGTCGCGAGGTGCTGGGGTGTATGGGTCATTGCTGGGTTTTAAAACGTTCAGGAAAGTGATCAGGATATTAAATGTCTATCGGTACTACTCCCGTGGAGGGGTGGCCATTTGGACCTAGGGTGGTTGGGCCTCGGAAATTTTCAAAGGATGCCCACACCTCACTTGTTGGTAAGAACATATGCAACATGGGGCTTACTAACAAACATCATTGTTGTAAAAATTAGTGGTCAGGGTAACTTAAGAAACCGATTGTGGCATTCATAGTCTAGGGGAATCTCCGGCACATTGAAATATAATCATTAACTATATGTGAATCCTTTATTCAAGTTTCGCCAACAAGTGGTTTTTAACCTTCATTACAGATCTGTTTTGTAATTTAGACACATTGCAACTTTGGTATCTTTATTGAAACGTTTCGCCACCAGTGGCTTCTTCAGCCCATACAAAAGTTGATGAGAAATCTTAAAAGGGAAAACTTAAGTAGGGGGTCGGGGTATCAGTCCTATTCCTTGGTCGTTTTTTGGTCATCAATTTTTTTATCATAAAAATTGGGTGGAAACTGACCAACTTTCGGCCCATTGTCGGTTTTTAACCTTTTTATCTACAGATCTGTTTGTGACTTGATAAAACCCACTTGTGGGCGAAACGTTGTCAATAAAGGATACATTAAACTGTTTAAGTGTTTTATTTTCCATTGTGTTGGTTTTTTATGCCATTTATTTCCTCTTAATGTTTTCTGTTCCCTGTGGTATCCAGTAGGACAGCCATATTTGATTACTTTTTCTTGTCTCTTATGTGTAACCCCTGTCGGTGGGCACTTTTAATTTTCTGAATAATTTCTCGGTACTTATAAGTCCTTGGTAAAAATTTGTCCGATTCTGAATTACCCCCGTTTTATTTGCAGATTTAGTCTTCAGGTATTCGTAGTAAAATGAGAAGTCTTCTCTCTCGACTTGTTTCACTCAATATTTTTATGGATTCAAATGACTCTTTTTTCCCCTTTCACTTGTAGGAATGTGAGCATGAGATGTTGGGTCTTTAAGAGTTTATCTGTCAAGAAGTGTTTAGATTTATCAATAGGTAACTTAGGCATGACAGCTGTGTTTTAAGCAAAAATGTGTCAGTCGCATGAGATAGGGTTTCTGGCGTAGTACGTGGAGTAGCTCTTATATCATATGACCTCCACCACTTTTGATCAGCAAAGAAACTCATTTACCCTGGTCTTTCCCCTCACAAATTTGTTATAGTAATTTATGCCAATGAGCACATCTTGTTCCCGACCTTTTCAGTCTAAATGTCAGATCGGCCAGGTCGACAATGGCTTTCATCATTGTAGCAACGGCACCCCGTAAAACCCTTTTATTAGTACACAAGCTGGGGTCAGTCCACAGCCACGGGTTGATCACTTCAAACTGCCCGCCCAGACCAACTGTGACTCTAGCTAGATTCATACAGTTGTTTGGGCCCGGGTTCTGGGAAAACCCAGCCAAGTCAAAGCTGTACTTTGCAGCTGAGACAATGCATTTCTATGGATAAAAGATCCCTGGAATCCCTGATCAAAAAAGCGTGATAGCTACTGTGTGACAAGCTCATTCAGTACGTTTTGACTCATTAAAGGTAACGTAAAGTTGCGCTGTCTAGTAAACGTTGACAAAGTGCTAAGCTATATCATTCGCAGTCAGATAGGAGGAAAATAGCCGTTTATTTCCCCCCTTGCCTGGGGTCTGAGTGTTCTCAGCTGTCAGCGAAACAAGCTGTGCTGACCTTCATTTTATATACGAGTCTGAAGCCAGGACACATTATTTGGGGTGGTTGGTCATCTCTGCATTTCCAGCGCATTAAAATCTGGGTTTACAAGTGCTTCCTGGGCGGTTACTCAGGCACTCATGACAGAGTCTAAGCCCTGGACGCTTTTTTTTAAGGGGGGGGGGAGAAGGGGTTTCGTCTAATTTCATACATTGTTACAGGATGGAGACCCAAAGTTTCCAGTAACAGAGAAAAGGGTTTTGGGACTTGTAACTGGGACGTTTGCGCACCTAAGAATTATTCCACTTTCTTTGGTCTTAATTACCCCCTTTTTGCCCTGT
>NW_026499544.1:0-20762 GCF_026875155.1 Cherax quadricarinatus | reverse complement strand
AGAAAAAGGACATTAATGACCACCGCCCTCTGATGCAGGGTTAAATGTCGCAGCCATAGACTATTTAAGCGCCCCAAGACACTAATACAACCCTCCCCGAATTACACGCCCTCATCTGATCGACCTCCCGCATATAATACCACATATAGTGATATGATCAACCACAGTCCACCCCTCTGCATCCACCCCATCCCCCACCCACTCCCCCAACTCCATAAGCTTCGATTTTTCTCTATTAACAGTTTTACACATCCCCGTAGCCTTGCCAAATATGTCAACAAGTCTCCCAACAAAACCCAATTGCTCCCGTGAACGTAGTAACACAGTAGTATCATCTACATAACCCAAAAGGGTCGGTCGACCACTATTCGGACCCCTCGATGTCTCTACTCCCCATCCACATACATGCAAAAAGCATTTGAGACATGGGGCATTCCTGACGAATGCCCCTGCTCAAGTGTACAAAAACACCTAACTTACCATTAACAGGGATTCCCTGCCTGGATGTGGTAGAGTGTGGTCGTGTTTTGCACCCCTCTACTGTTTTCCCAGACGAGCTACTCGGTCAACAATATGGCACCAGGTGTGTGCAGGAGAGAGAATACTGTGAGCATTGAACTCATTAGTGGGGTTTTAATGCCTACGTCAGTTGATGTGTTATTGCCCAAAATTATAAGAGAGACATACGGCATCAGAGACGAGGATTTGTATGGAGTGGCACTGAACGGTGTTTATAGAATATTCGTGAAAGTGTTAACTGCTCAAGTATACGAGGCGTTGGTGGATCATTACCAAGATGTCAGCATTAAAAGTAACACCGGCAGTGGGGTAAAAGTTTACTGATGTATCACGACATTATTCATGGGTCAAGCTCCGCAACATGAATTTTGAGGCTGATGAAGTAGATATTCGAAATGTTTTTGAACGTTATGGAACTGTACATATAGCCCAACCTGGCAAATGGGTAAAAGGAGCTTACACAGGATATCCTGAGGGTTCTTTCAATCTCAAGATGACGCTAAGGCATCCTATACCCTCGTATGTATATCTCGAGGAGTTTAGAACCCAGGTAATGGTAGCGTATGCAGGGCAGAGACGTACGTGCCGACTGTGTGGTGAATATGACCATGTGGCAGCAGACTGTGGTAAGCGGAATATGGCTCCTGGGCCGGCAAGAGGCGGAGAACCTGCACATGAGAAACAGATGCCTAAGGAAGAACGGGGGCAAGGAGGAGGGCATGGTCGCATGTGGAGTGAAGAGGTGGTGGCTCCTCCTGTGGAATCGGAAGGAGAAGTGGTGATCCATGAATCACCTGGCCCATCAACAGTACAGTTGTCAAGTGAGGAGGTGCAGGTGGGCTCAGCAGTGAAAGCTATTGAGGAGGAGTTGGAGACGGTGATACAGACTATGTTACAGTCTACGGAGGTGGAAAGTCACAGCAAGCAGGAACCTGGGATCAGGGCAGAAGGTGTGTGTGGGGGGGGGGGAGGATCAGGTGGCACCTGTGATGGACAGTGTGAGTGCCATGGAAGGACATGGAGGTGGATTAAGAGTGGTAGAGGTAGAAGTCCATTGTGCTGGCTCCCAGGACTCAGATATGGAAACTGAGGGAGCTACAAGGAAAAGGGCAGCAGCATCAGATATGGATGTGAGGGAAAAGTTCAATAGATAGTAGCGAGGGAGTATATAGTAACAATAGTTTCATTGCCGGCTACTTGTTAAGGTAGGGTAAGTCAAGCTCCTGCTATTCCCGCCTTTTTCCCCCTCCCCGAAAGTGATAGTTTCATTGCCGGCTACTTGTTAAGGTAGGGTCAGTCTAGCTCCCGCTATCCCTTCCCCTCCTTCTTCCCCCCCCCCAAAAGGTGACATGTGGGGCTCCGGTCCAAACAGTAATCACTAGACTCACAGCTCCCACCCCTCAAGGAAGGTTCCTTGATGTTGGTGAGGGGCTCTTGATTTAGGGAATTGGATCTGTGCTCTAGTTCCCCGAATTAAGCCTGAATGCCTTCCACATCCCCCCCCAGGCGCTGTATAATCCTCCGGGTTTAGCACTTCCCCTTGATTATAATAATAATCACAGCTCCCAGCACTACTGTAAGTACATGCCTTCCTTGTATTCTAGTGGATTTATTGGTTAAAGCTTCACTTTTGACCAATAATAAACTTTGTCCTTTCAGTCTTGCTCTAAGTTATTTATTTATTTATTTATTTTGTAATTTAAGCATACATACAGAGGTACAAAAAATACAGGTAAGAGCAGTATGCCGAAGTCACTTATATGCATAGCATTACAGGCTGGCTTAAAATTAACTTAAGATTAACTAAGCAATGATGAAATCAGTGATAAAACATTATTGTAAACAGATAACTATAAAGCACAAATGAGTATTACAAAGACAGGTCATATGGTTGCTTGCATTGCTGTACATTCAGTCGAATGGAGTATTCTGTTAGGTAGTGTATTTAAAAAAATAACAAAGTTAGATTGGGTCCTAGGTTTAACATTTGTGTGATATAATTGTGAGTAACATATGGGATATACAATTTAAAAGGTTCAGTTTTTTCAGAATTTAGGGGTTTTGGGTTTAGGGGTGAGTAATTGATCTTTGAGAAGAGATTTTAATTTAAAAAACGGGTTTAGGGGTTTCTTTTTTTTTTACAGGTAATAATTTCCCCAGATTTAAAAGGGCCTTTTATTTTGCATTGATTTTTTTGATAGCGGGAGGGCCCACGAGGAACATCAAAAAATTGTTTCTGTCCCTTTGTGTTATGGTTTCATGTTTTTCTGTTGGGGTTTTGGCAAGGAATGTTTGAGGGGGGGTTTTATCAGATTTTAAGGGGTTTATGTATTACCCGGGAGTTTACCGGGAGAAAAAGTTTTCGGGGGTCAACCCCCCCCGGGGCCCCGGCCCTGTGCCCAGGCCCCCGGGTGGATAAGCCCCTGAAAACCCCGGCTGTTTGATGCTGGCGGGAAACCCCAAAACCAACTACGACCACACCCCGGGCTGATCGGGAAAATGATTTTTGGGGCTTGTCCAGTGCCATTTTAAAAAACTGCCAGGGGTCTGTTGGTAATCCCCTAATGTGTGCTGGGAGGCATTTGGGAACAGTCTCGGGCCCCTGACACTTTTTGTTTGGCCTCTTAACGTGCTATGACCCCCGTTTTCATTGGGGGATGGGGGAAATCGTTTTCCCAAAAGTCTTTTTCTTTCGTAGTGAGTGTTTTTTGTGTGCAATTTCCCGGAACAAAGTCCCTCTAGGATTTTCCGGGTGTATATAATCATGTATCCCCCCCTGTTTTCCGGGGAAAAAGGGTTTTAGAAACCCAAGCGCTCCCAGAAATTTGGGGGTGTTTTTTCCGTTATCGCGCCGTGAAAGTTTTTCTGAAACATTTTCTAGGTGGGAAATTTTTCCAACCTGCCTTGAAAGGTGCTGTTTAGAGTGCAGAAAATAACCCCAGCCTAGATAAAACAAGTGACCAAAGAGGGGCATAAAGGGTTTTGGCCCCCCCTTTTTTTTGAAATTTTCCCCTTTTATCCTCCTTCATTTTTCTAGCAATGAATTTGGTTGCAGAAAATAAGTAGGATTTTTTTGTAGGGTTTAGTAGATTGAGTGTTTTAAATTTGGGGTGGAGTGTGTGCCTGAAATGAGAATTTGTTTATCATTCTAACCACCCCTTTTTTGGGAAATTTAGTGGTCTGAAGGGTTTAAAATTGTTTTTTGAGCCCCAGCAAAAATTCCCATTTTAAAGGGAAAAGGGGTAAAAAAAAAGTTTTAAGGGGCCGGGGGGTTGACTGTGGAAAAAAAGTACCTTTATCTTCGAATTTTTATGCCAAACATCTTGGAAATTTTCTTAGAAATTTGTTGTATATTTTGTATGAAATTTGAGTCTTTATCAAGGTGGATTCCTAAAAATTTTTCCCCTCGGGTTAGCTTTGTGTAGGTGATCTTTTTATCGTTTAGGGTTAAAGGTACATCTGAAAGCTCTTTTCCCAAAAAACTAAAATGAAGTAGGTTTTGTCAATGTTTAGTGAAAAATTTTTTTTAGTCCTCACCCGGGTAGATATTTTTTTTAAAATTCGGTGTTTACAGTTTGGCTAGCTTGACTGGGATGGGTGAGAGAAAGGACGTATTAGTGAAATCTCAAAAAATTTGGGTTTGATAATTGCGAAGCTTTTGGGTTTGGGTCATTTATGTATAGGAAAAAAGAAAAGGGGGCCAAGGACATTTCCCCCTGTGGGAAAAACCAACGTAATTGGTTGAGGGGGAAGAGTTTCCCCCCCCATTTGATAAAAAATTTTGGGGTTTTCTGTTCGGAGGAATGACTTGAGGTATTGGGGGGAGTGCCCTCAAAATACCATAGTGGACAATTTTACGTGGAGAAAGGCATGGTAAATGTATCAAAAGCTTTACAAAAGCCCAATGAAGACCCCCAGTGTGACTTTTTTTTCTCTATTGAGTGTTTATATTTTCTAGCATGTGTAAAATAGCATCATTAGTATTTTTTTTTGGCCTGAAAAAAATTGGCAGGGGTTGGAAGGGTTTTGGGAGATGAGGTAGGGTAGATTCGTTTATGAATTAATTTTTCAAAAGTTTTTTTTGAGAGAGGGTGTAAATTGGGATATTGGCCTATAGTTTTTCAACTCGTTTTTGGGCTCCTCCTTTATGGATCGGGTCCCCTTTTCTATTTTGAGAGGGGGTTAGGGAAAGGGTGGAGGATTCAAAAGGTTTTTTTTAAAAAAGTTTGGCCCAAAGATTGGGGATAAATACTTGTGACAAATTTTTTTTGTTTTTAAAAAAGGGGGTTAAAGGGATTTAAATCTCCTGCCCTTTCTTTTTAGTGGGGTTTATTTAAAAAGGGGCTTCGATGGGTTAGTCGGAGCTAGGAAAAGTGTGTTGGGTAGTTGCCAGTGAGGGAGTCCCTTTGGTGGGGGTTTTCTGACTTGGGATTTTATTGGGAAGGTTTTTTCCTATATGGGAAAAAGAAAACATTGGGGGTCTGTTTGCTGTTTCTGTTGGGGGGAGTTGGGGGTTTATCTATTTTGCTAATTTTTTTTTCGCTATTTCGTGATATTTTTTTTTGGGTTTCCCCGAAAATTTTTGGGGGTTTTTTTCCCGGTCTTTTTTTATTTACCCCCGTAAGTTGGATAAAACTGTTCTCATAATACAGTTTTTTTTTCCCTTCTTTTCAGGGTGGTTAGGATTTACGAGTAACGTTTTGTTTGGTCTCGGGGTTTTGTGACCCAAATTTTGTACTGTTTTTCATAAACGGGGTTTTGTTTTTATGGAATTGAAATGCCCGGGTTTAGCCAGGGGCTGTTTAGTCTCTTAGCTGTCATCTTTTAGTTTTTTTAGGGCACGCTTGGGTTTTAAAAGGGGATTTGGGGCTTTTTTTGAAAATTATTAAAACATTCGTCAATATCTGTATTTAAATTTTTAGCTCAGTGTGCCAGTCAATGTTTGTTTTCTGCTGTTGTTTTAAGTTTCTAAAAGGCTGCCCCATTGTGAAGTCTGAAGGTGAATTTTATGTCTTGGGGAATTTTACCAAAGTTGTTAAGAAAGGGAAAAAGGGGGGTGGTCTGTGGTATTATCTGTTTAAATTTGCCCCGATTTAAAAGGGGGTATGGTTTTTGGGGGCCAGATTGGTCAAGTAGGGGGAAAAAAGTCTCTGTAACTCATTTTGGTTTTGTTACTGTTTGGGACAACATGCAGTTTAAATAAATTTTGTTTGTGGGAAATTTTGTAAAGTTTTGGGCCCCGGTCTTTTCAGGAGATTTATATTGAAGTCACCCGAGGTAGTTAAATGATCTTTTTTCATGGTGCATCAGGGAAACATTTCTTTCCCAGGTTTTTGACTAAATTGGCCCGATGTTTTATTGTGGAAAATCTGGGAGATGTTTAATTTATGTGAGAGGTTTTTGTAGGTATTTTTGGTTTGGGAAATTTGCTATTATATATTCCCAAGGGTTCCCTCCCTTGTGCAAGGGATTTGATACATTCTAGTTGGTCTGAGTAGTAAATAGCTGTGCCACCCCCCCTTTTTGGTTGGCCCACAGTTGTGTATGGCTGTGTACAAAGGGAAAGGCATAGACACTGTAGTTTTCAGGCTTTAACCAGGTTTCGTTAGTGTAATGATGGACATATTGGCATGCAAGGAATTTGTAATGTAGGAGGTCATCATAAGGGTTGCCCTTTAAAAATCTGATATTGTGTTAAAAAATAGTTTGTTGTTGTTGGGGTCTGAGAAGTGCCTTGATTTTTTCTGCTGTGTAGTAAAAACGTAACTGTTTGAAAATTTTAAATCAAATTTAAAAAAGAGGTTGGTAAACAGGATCAATTCTTTTAATCATAAAATTTGTAGAGAATCAAAGTTAGAATTAAGTATTAAAAAAAAGTAAATATTCTTTAAAACTAAAAAAATAGCACCCGGAAATTTTTTTAACAAAAGTAAAAAAAATGACCCAAAGGGAGTTTTTTTAAAAACTAAAATAAAGGAACAATTTAAAAAAGGGACTAAAAAAATTTGTGGTGAAAAATAAAGTGATATCAAATAATGGGATTTGGGGAAAAAGTAGTAGGTAGTATTTTAAGGGGAATTCTTTAAAGTTAAAATTTAAAATAAAAAAATTTTAAAATATAAAAGGGATAATATAATTGTGGTGAACAAAAAAGGGGGTCAATTTTTTTGAACTAAATAGCTATAGTAAACTAATTTAATCTAATAATATAACAATACAAATTAAAAATAGCACCAGTCTCTCACTGTAATTGCAATAGGTCTAATTAATGAATTTTGGTTTTGACTATAGTACAATTGTTTAATCAAATAAATAAAAAGCACAAGCTCTAAATTGAATTGCACAAAAGGGTTTATAATTGTTTACAAGATTATATAACTAGATTTAAAATTGACAAGAAAAAATATAAAAGTTAAAGGTAGAAAAAGATAAAAAAGAAAAAAAAAAATATAGGGGTAGTTGGTACATTCAAAAGATATTAAGGGCCTTGAACAATAATATAATTAAAATTACCAAATTTAAACACACACAATAAGTCACTAAAAATATAAAACAACTTGAGTAAAATTAATAAAAAACTTTAATAAAAAATACATATTGAAATGGTATTGCAATTGCACTAGAGCGGGTATATTTTTGTTTGCAGATCAAGAGTATAACTAATTTAAATTGACAAAGTTGACTTTGAATAATAACCATCTTTTTGGATTTTACTTACAGGGGAAATGATTTCTTAAACATGGGTAACCTTCTATCTTTCCCCCTTGGATGACAGAGAGGTTCACCTGCCAATCAACGAGTAAACTGTGGGGATGGATAACGTCCTGAGACTTCCCTTTTGGTTTAATTACATGTGCACCCCGTAGAAAAATTGCAGGGCATAACCCCTCATCATTTCAATGGTAAAAAACCTCTTTCCCCATTGGGATAGAATACTCACGGATATATGTGAAGAACGAACCATGGGTTAACCAACACCTGGACCCCCCCCCCCAAACAGAAAAGCTACGATTTCAACAACATTGTCACAACACCAGACCCCAAGTTTATATTAGCATTTAATTCATTATCATTTATTTTTTTATTTTTTATTTCTTAATGTAGGATTAATATTTTTTTATTTAAAACTTTTTTATTTTTATTTTTTATATAATGAAGGTTTTGTTTGTCAGTTTTTTTCTTTTTCTTTACATTAATTTTCCTGAGGAGGACAGCCTTGGGAAAACTGTCTGAATTGTTCAGGGCGAGTAAGCCTTCACAAGGGCGACCCTTGCCAGGATTCGACTCTACTAAATTTCAAAAATCAATTCCATCTCAAACCTACCTTGGAACTTAAAACGCCGCATACCCCCAAGACGGTTTAACCCCCAGTTGAGTAATCTTTCTCAGGGTTAGGACTACAGTAAAGGTATTTAGAAGATTTGGTGATTGTTATATTTCCCCAATTTTTATTGTGAGTCAACCCAGGCAGGTTATAAAAAAAAATTTTTTCCTGCCACCTTTTTGTGAGCTTAAAAACTTTTTGGGAAAGGACTAGACTCTAGGGACCCGAAATTTTCCAGTAAAAAAATTTGTTTAAATTAAAGCTTTTCCATTTTTAAAGGGGGAACTGTCATAGGACACTCTTGATTTGTTGGGGGGAAATTTGGGCCCGGTCAAGTGCCCCCTTTCCCTACTTACTTTTTTGCTCGGACCCGGGCAAAAAAACCCTTCGTTTTTAATTAATACATTTTTTTTTAAATTAAAGGGCAGGGATCGAGCCCTCTGGTTTTTTTTTATTTACGTTTAAAGTGGAGCGGGAAATTTTAAACCCCCTTGTTTTTTTTAAAAAATCCCCCGTTTCTTTTCCCCCCCTGAAATTTTTAAGTTTTTTTTTGAAAAATGGAGGAAAAACCATTTTGGGAAAATTAAAACGCGGGAAGTAAGTTAGGAATCCAAAAAAAAAATTTTTAGAATCTTTCATTATTTCTAAGATCCGGGAAAGACTTGAAAGAGAGAGAATTGAGAGAGTACTTTAGGAACGGGCAAAAATAAGAGAACTTGAGGAAAGAGCAAAGGATAGGGGAAATTTGGGAGGAAAAAGCTAGAAACTTAAAGGAAAAAGCTAGGAACTTGATTTAAATAGAGGGGAAAAAAGGGATCGCGAGCTCGAAAAAGCTCCCTTAAATTAGAGAAAAAAAATTTTAACTTTTACACAACAAAAAAATTAGGGGAAAAGGGAGTAATTAAACATCTTGCAGCTAGTGCACATATTCCAAAAACCAATTTACCTCCCTTCACAGGGGGGGGAAGGGGAAACATAACTTCTTACATTACGGGTTTGGGAAAAATACCGCCCCCCTTGTGAAGGGCCCACAAAACACCTGGGCAAACCATTTTGGGAAAGTTTTTTTTCTGGTACACCCTTTGAATATCTTTTGAAAACCTTTGTCGCAGGAAAATCTTAGGTAATTAAAAAACCTACTAAAGAAGGCAATTTTTTTAAAAGAATTTTCAAAAACCATTAATTCTTACGGGGAAAGATTTCGGGTATGCCACCTTACAGCCGGGCCAAAAATTTTCAGCAGTTACAGGAAAAACTCTTTTTTGTTCGATTTTTGGGATAGAGGGGTTCGGGAAAATTACACAGTTATAAATCTCTTAGGACTTCATGGTTTGCTGACCAGTTCCTGACACCCTCTTCCTCACCAGATACGAACATTCATCAGAGAAGTAACCTGTTTAAAAAGTGGGGAAAAAGTTGTTTAGGCGGGCTGACCTGTATGCTCAGGTCAAATTCCTAAAAAGACCTAAAAGGTTCAAACCCCTAAGGGCAAGGGTTCATCAGCCCCTTAAGAAATCAAAGCCCTGGGGGAAATTTAAAATGACTTCTTTTTTTTCCTGTTTTTCATTTGGTGGGGTTTAAAGGGGGACAAAACGTCCGGGGGTTTTGCCCTTTTCTAAAAAGGGGGTCCAAAAATTTGGGAAGATTTTTTAAAGGGACTGAAATTGAAAAAGAAAACCCTTCGGTTCGGGAAACATTTAAAGGGTTAATGTATCTCCCCTTTTTTACAGCCCACGGATGCCCCCATGTATATCCTTTCTGATAAGCGTTCCCAAATTTGTAAAGAAACTATTCCTCTGCTATACTTTCAGATATTTGGGCATTACATTGTTATTTTTAGGTCAAAATGGTTCCCCGGGTTGGGTCTGAACCCGTACTAGCTCCCATCACTTCTTGCTTCCCCCCTAAATGGGTAGTGAAAAGGTTCCCCATTCTTCCTTCTGAGGTTGCCCTTTTTAAATCCCCAAAAGATGGCCCATAGGGTTTCAGATCCTTTTTCTGTAAGTCGAAAAAGGCCCCTCGAACTTCAGTAAAACAATGTCTCGTGGGGATTCTGTGGGATTAAAAACCCAAATGAGATACTCTCAAAAGCGAGTTTTTAAAAAATACCGGTTCACTTGTTAGTTTGAAAGTAAAGGGATTTCCCCCTCCGATACCATAAATGTCTTGACTAGGGCCAGACCAAAGCCCAGGTTTCCCCTACTGTCCTTTCCTTTTGTTTTTCTCTGCCCTTTAAGCCTTTAGATTTTTCGAAGGACCCCTTTGGTCAATTTACAACAAATTCCCCTTTCCCCTTCAAATTGCCATAATCCCGTTTAAAACAAAATCAAGTTACCCAAAAGGGAAAAAAATTTTTTAAAATAAATTTGAATATATAAAAGGTATTTGTAAAAAGCCCGTATTAAAATTTAAAATTTCAGTGAGATAGACTTTTTCCCATTTTGGGGTTTTTCCCAAAATTCCAATGAAGAGGACGTTATTAAAATGGCTCATGACCTGCCAGTGCCCGGACTTTCCGATCGAAAACCCTTAAAAAAAAATTGGGGAAAACCCTATTTTTGGCCAAAAAATGCCCTCGGGATTTCACAAACCTATTTTTAATTGTGAAAAAGTTTGCCAACTGTCATTTTCCCCAAAGGTTACCGGGCGAGTACCTTTTAAAAAATTTGGCCAGCCCTTTAAGTCCCTTTTTAAAGGGAAATTAGCTATTGACATCGTTGGCCCTTTTAAATCTCCCCCTTTCATCGGGGGGGACATGGGATATAATTAACTTTAAGTTTTATGCTTCGAGTTTCCCCGAAGCCTTTTTTTCCTTAAAAACCCATAACTACTACAGAGGTTTGCTGAAGCCCTTTTGCCATCTTCCCAGAGGGGCATCCCTAAGAAATTTTGTCTGACCGGGGGGAACAATTCATATGGACTTAATGAAACACTCTACCAAATTTGGGAGTGAAGCCTCTCTTCACCACCCCCTATCATCCCAGCTGAAAGGGAGGATTGGGGGCCATCAGATTCGATTCTAAAGTAAATTTTTTAAGGAAAATTTTCTCCCCCAAAAAACCCAAAAAGGGGTGGGAAACGTTACCTACCCTGTGTTTTTTTGCCTGGAAAGGAAATTTCCCCTGACTCTTTTGGGGGTTTTTAAACCTTTTTTAAAATTCTCTATGATAGGAAAAGGGCCCGAGGTCCACGTCCAACCTTTATGACTTTTGGACTAATGAGGAGGGAAATGCTGAGGTTTTAGTCTTTTTTCACCCTTTCCCTTTACCTTTTGGATCCAAACTTGGGGGAGACCTCTGACATGTTTTTTGAAAAAACCCAACTTTGTCAATGGAAACCCGTACAAAACCTATTTTTATTCCCCAAAAATCAGGGGGAAAAAAGTTTTAAAATAGGGGGATGAAGGGTTTTTGTACTTTCGGCCCATCAAGTCAAAAAAAATTTAAATTTGTAGCATGGAAAGGTCCCTATAAAGTTTAAAAAAATTGTGGGGAAAATTGATTACCCTCATAGAAGTCAAAGGGGAAAACCAAGCTGTAAAACATATCAGGGATCCTTAAGGAAAATTTCTGGGAAAAAAATTTTTTGGTCAACTGCCCCTTTTAACTTTGGCTTAGTTTTTCCCACACGAACTTGATAAACACTGAAGAATGTAAGGGTGTGTTTTAATTGAACAACCCCTAACTTAGACTATGATGGGAAATTTCAGACTTGGTGACTCTTGGGGCCACTCGGAAAGCAAAAAACATTAAAATTTAAAAACTTTGAATGACCAAAGAGCAAAGAAAATACTTCAATGTTGAGTAACTTTTCAACTCTTTATGATATTCCAAAGGGGTTTTTTTTCCCGGTAGTCCATAAGATTTTACTAAATGACAGACAATCCTATCAAACGAAAATTTTACCCTTTTCCCGTTTCCCTTAGGGGTGCAAATTTTAAACCCAGAGGGAAAACAAATTTTTAAAAAAAAGATCATTGAAAACCCTTTGTATCTTTTAAAATTTTTCACCTTTTCATGGGGGAAGAAGGAGGAAATTCTTTTGGGCTTTTCTATTGATTTTAGAGGGCCTTTAAAGTATAAATCGGTTTGGTAGGGGAGCCCCATGCCCTTAATTTTATAGTGATCTACACAAATTTTATGACTTTCCTTCTTTTCCGAGATTGTATTGCGCGGCAAAATCATCAAAAAATTTTTTAGATCCTTCTTTAAACAGTACAAACCCCTTTTCCTACCAAACCCAGGGCCAAAGCAAAATTTTGAACTATGTCCTTTTGGTTTGGTAAAACCCCATGCAAACCCACGTGAGACGATGAAAAGGTCTTGGGTAATAGGGCCAAAAAATTTTAGTTTATTTTGTAACATTTAAAAGTAGTGACATCCACGTGATATCCAAACATTAACAACAGTTTTGCGTAGGGTTCCCCTCACATGGCCCACTGCCAAACCGAAGAAATGCTTCCTTTGGGGGGTAACAAGAATTTGATATCTTGGACTGATACTTTCTGAAAACTCTCTCACCTCTCCCCCGGGAAGATCCCAAAACTTTATTAGAATTTAAATCCCCAAAAACCCCCGAACCCCATGCGTAGCTTTCTTGGTTTGTTTAAAAATTTTTTGCCCCCGGTTTTTTTCCCGAACCTTATGATCTTACAGGCATTTTACCGATTCCTTAAAAAAATCTGTGAAGAAAACCCTTGAACTTTTTCCCACATTGCTCGGGGAAAAATTTAAAAGATTAAAAGTAAAAATTTTTGAAAGACCCTATTTTTTTAAGGGTTCCAGATTATTAAAAAAAACATTTATTAAGAAATGATGCCTCCAATACTGGCCCTTTGGTGCGGGGGCTACTACAAAACCATGATGAATACTCCCTTCCCTGTTTTCTTTCCCAAGCCCGGGAAACCCCCTTTTCCCGCAGAAAAAGAGATACTCCACTAAGAAAAGGAATGTTTGGCCCTTGTGTGGGGTAAACTCCAAACTTAAATTTTATTTGCTGGGAAAAAAAATTTTTTTTTTAGAAAAGGCCCCCAAAAACCCTTTTAATCCTGAAACTTTTAAGGGAACCAAAAAAGTCCCTCTTGAGGTGGGCATTGGCATCCCGGCTTTAAGTTCCATATTTTTGTATTTCAATGGGTTTATCCAAATTTTTTCTCTGATGGTTAATCGTGACAACAGTAGATTTGGGCCTTACACATGGGTTTGAAAATTTTTTCCTCGCCCATTCTTTTAAATTAAGGGTAAGATAAAATTTCGGGTTTGGAATTTTTTAACCCCCGGGGGGTTAGCCCCCCAGGGGAAAACCAAAAAAATCAGTGCGTCATCCCAGGACGGTTTTAACCCTTTTTTTCCTTTGGGGGGCCTTTAATCCCTTTTCCCCCAGGATGGACCCCCCACCGTCAACTAACACCCAGGTACCTATTTGCTGCTAGGTGAAAAGGACTTTAGGTTTAAAGGGAAAAGTTTTCGAAAAGTTTCCACCCCCGGGAAAAACCCAAAACCCCCGGGCCCCCTGTGTTTTGAAGCGGGGGGCTTTTGCCCCCAGGCCACTGGGCCAACCCCAAATTTTTTATACTCCCTTTACTATAAGTTTGGTATAGGGAGTGTGAGGGAAAAAATTCAATAGAAAAGGAAAGGAGGGAGGGGGGAGATTTTTAGTAACAATAGTTTTTTAAAATTTCCGGGCCCACTTGTTAAGGTAGGGTAATCAAGCTCCCAAATATTTCCCCCCTTTTTTTCCCCCCCCTGAAAGTGATGTTTCATTGTCACTATTTTTAAGGTTTGGGGGAATTTAAAACTCCCCCCTATTTCCCCCTTTTTTCCCCCCCCCGGAAATTTATAGTTTGAAATTTCCGGCTACTTGTTGGTAAGGGGGCCCGTTCCCCAGTTCCCACATCCCTTTCCCCTTTCCCTTTTCCCCCCCTAAAAGGGGAAATATGGGGCTCGGGGGCCAAACAGTAATCACTAGAAATCACAGCTCCAGCATACTGTAAGTACATGCCTGCCTTGTATTCTAGTGGATTTATTGGTTAAAAGCTTCACTTTTGACCAATAATAAACTTAGTCCTTTCAGTCTTGCTCTAAGTTGACTGTTGTAATAATCACCACATCTTTTAGGTATTGTACTTATCATGGAGACTGATTTCTTAAGCAGTGGGTAACCTGTCTATCTTTCCAGCTTGGATGACAGAGAGGGTCACCTGCCAATCAACGAGTAGAACTGATGGAGATGGACTAACGTCCTGAGACTTCCCCTTTTTGGATTTAATTACCTGTGCACCTCTATGAAATTAAAGGACGTAATCCCTCATCATTGCAACGGTAAAGAACCTGCTTTCCTGTCATTGGGATAGAATACTCACAGATATACTGTGAAGAACGAACCAGTGGGTTGAAACCAACACCTGCGACCCCCCCCCATCATCAGCAACAGCTACGATTTCAAAAACACATTGTCACCAACACCAGACACCCAAGTTTTATATTAGCGTTGAATTCAGTTATTATTTATATTTTTCATTTTTCATTTTCTTTAATGTAGGATTAATATTTCATATTTAAGTGTTTTATATTTTATATTTTCTATATAATAAAGTGTTTATGTTTGTCAGTTTTTATTCTTTTTCTATACATTAATTTTCCTGAGGAGGAGCCAGCCTTGGTAATACTGTCTGAAGTTATTACATGGCTGAGTAAGCCTTCACAATGGACGATGTTCTGATGCCTGCACAAAGGCCAGTGAAAAAGACATAGGGTTATGGTACCAAGAGTGACTCTACGAGAGGGCCACAACAGAAGGGGGGGGGATGGTTGGGAAGGAGGGTGGAGTATGTGGCAAAGGCAAAGCCCAGAGGAATGGTCTGAAAGGGAAAAGTCTTGACATGAGGCGGGGAGGGAAACCTTAAACCGGCCTCAGGTGTGTAACAATAAATTTTTTATGGTCTGTGTGATGGTGTTAAACGTGAGTGCTTCAGGATGTTTTTGAATAGGTACAAGGTTGATGTAGCTTTTGTGCTGGAGCATAATTTTAAGCTTGGTCGTGAATTAGTGTTGCCTGGGTATCAGGCTTATGTGTTGCTCTCTGAGCGTTTAAAAAGGAGGAGTGGGTGTGTTGATCAGGGAGGCGAGCCCATTTGTATTGCTCAGGAAGAGGAGGGGGGAGGGGGAGAGTATTACATGTGGAAGGATGGTGGATGGGAGAGAGAGTGGCGTTTGTGTGTGTGTATGATCCAGCAGTAAGTGACGTGAAAGTAAAGATGGATTTTGTACGGAAGGAACTTGTCTACTACCTACCCACGTTACAATCTGTGGCGATTGTGGGGGAAGGATTGGAATTGTGCAGTTAAGAGGGCAGATGTGGAACCCAGAGGAGCAGGATATTTTTCCTCAGTCTTGAGGGGCCTGCTTAGAGATCTTCAGTTACGTGATGCTTTCAGGGGAGGTCTGTGGGAGGTGGAACATATGTTTATAAGACTGGGATATTCGGCTCGTTTGGCGGGTTATATTTATCTCAGAGGTTTTGGTAAGTTTTTAAAACTATTGAGATGGTGTCTTTGATCTAGGGCAGATTAGTAGAGGTGGGGGGGGAGCTTTGGTCATAGGCGGGAAAGTTTTTGGAAACTGAAAACGATAGTTTTGGGGGTAGGGAGGGAGGGGAAGGTTTTTTGCGTATTTTGGGAACACTTGTGCAGACAGAAGGACTGGGAGGATATGGTAGGATGGGGGGATAGTGTGGCTAAAAAGAATACGTCAAATTATGTGAGGGGGGCAAAACATAATCAGTTGAGGTAGGGTTTGTCAAATTATTTAGAATCTGATTCGGGTTGTACGGGGGGGGGGCAGGGGCCCGGGGGTGTTTCCAGGGGAAGATAAACATGTTAAAGGCGGGATAAGGGATTTGCAAGAAGAACGTTTTGCAGTGGTACGGGTCGGGCGGGGTTGGCATGTACTCTGGGGCGACAAGCCATCGGTTTGTGTGCTGCGAGGACGAAGGTACAACAGCGAACGACTACAAAACCGGATTACAAGTCATTTCTTCGGTGGGGGATTTTTAGGGAGGGGAGGTATTATATAAAACCCGGGGGGGAGCGCATATCAGATAGATGGTTTTATTAAACGGGAAAAATAGTTTTCCTGGAGTTTACCTGGAGAGAGTTCCGGGGTCAAAGCCCCCCCGGGGCCCCTCTGTGACCCGGCCTTTCCCGGTGGGTCAGAGCCTGATCAACCAGGCTGTTGCTGCGGGTGACCAAACCAAAATTGAGCCCAGCCCCGGGTGATCAGGAAGACTTTTTAAATGCTTGTCCCCGTGCCAGTTGAAGACTGCCAGGGGGCGTTTGGGAATCCCTTTTTTGTGTGCTGGGGGCAGTTGAACAGTCTCGGGCCCCCGACATTATTGTATGGCTTTAACGTGCTAGTGACACCCTGCTTTTCATTGGGGGGATGGTGCATCGTCTGCCCAATCTTTTTGCTTTCGTAGTGAGGTTTTTTTTTGGGGCAAGTTCGGTACTAGTCCCTCTAGGATTTTCCAGGGATTAATCTGTATCTCTCCCCCCTGCATTCCAGGGGGAAAACAGGTTTAGGAACCTCAAGCGCTCCCAATAAATTTAGGTGTTTTTTCTCCTTTGCGCCTGTGAAAGTTCTCTGTACATTTTTTAGGTCGGGAATTTCACCTGCCTTGAAAAGGTGTGTTAGTGTGCACAATTTTCCACCTAGATAGAACAAGTGACCTAAAGAGTGCATCTGGGCTTGGCCTCCCTAGTTTTAAGGTTTCATTATCCATCCTGTCATTTTTCTAGCGATGCGATGTAAATGTTATGGTCCCTTTAAGGTGAGATCCCCCGACATATCACTCCCCGGTCTTTGACGTTGGGTTTTGCTCTATTTTTTGGCAGAATTTGTTTTGTACTCTGATGAAGATTTAATTTTCCCAGTTACCAATTGAGTAATTTAAATTTTCATCGTTGAACTTCATATTGTTTTCTGCGCCCCCTGAAAGATTTTGGTTGATGTCCCTGGAGCTTTCATGTCTGCAAAGGAGAACCTGTCATGCAGATTCGCGTGTTTCATTTGCAAAGGAAAGACACGGTCTGTGGGGACATCCTTGTCTATGTCGGGTATGAGGTGAGGAAAAAGATGGGACGAGTATGTGCCTTGTGAACAAGGGTTTTCACCGTGCTGCCTCGGACTTTTCTCTGTTGACGACTACTCTCGTGTTCTGTTAGTGAGGAAATTATAGACCATCGACCGACTTTTTTCCCGTTATTCCTTTACACGCTTTTGTGCGCTATTATGCCATGGTCACACTTGTCGAAGGCTTTTGCAAAGTCTGTATATATTACTCTGCATTCTTTTTGTCTTCTAGTGCATTTAGGCCCTTGTCGTAGTAATCCAATAGTTGAGACAGACAGGAGCGACCTGTTCTAAACCCATGTTGCCCTGGGTTGTGTAACTGATGGGTTTCTAGATGGGTGGTGATCTTGCTTCTTGGGGACCCTTTCAAAGATTTTTATGATATGGGATGTTAGTGCTATTGGTCTGTAGTTCTTTGCTGTTGCTTTACGCCCCTTTGTGGAGTGGGGCTATGTCTGTTGTTTTTAGTAACTGTGGGACGACCCCCGTGTCCATGCTCCCTCTCCATAGGATGGAAAAGAACTGCAAGAAGCTCCTTCTTGCAGTTCTTGATGAACACCATGAACACAGAGTTCCATGAGTCTGGCCCTGGGGCAGAGTGCATGGGCATGTCATTTATCGCCTGTTCGAAGTCATTTGGCGTCAGGATAACATCGGATAGGCTTGTGTTAATCAAATTTTGTGGCTCTCTCTAAAAAATTCATTTTGATCTTCGACTCTCAGTCTGGTTAGCGGCTTGCTAAAAACTGAGTCATATTGGGACTTGAGTTTGCTCACTCATTTCCTTGCTGTCATCTGTGTAGGACCCATCTTGTTTAAGTAGGGGCCCCAATACTGGACACTGTTCTCGATTTTGATTTGGCATAGGAGAAGAAATACTTTGGGTTTCTTTCGATTTCATTTATGGCTTTTAGTTCTTCCCGCGATTCCTGACTCCTAAAGGATTCTTTTAGCTTAAGTTCGATGCTTGCTATTTCTCTGACCAGTGTCTCCCTACGCATTTCAGATATATTGACCTCTTTTAGCGCTCTGTTATTCTTTTCGTCGCTTGTAAAGGGAGGCGCCTGTCTCTTTCTGTTTTACATCTATCCTCCTTTTTCTTAGAGGAATAAGCCTTGTGCATACATCGAGTGCCACCGAGTTAATCTGTTCTAGGCATAAGTTGGGGTCTGTGTTGCTTAGTATATCTTCCCAGCTTATATCGGTTAGGACTTGGTTTACTTGGTCCCACTTTATGTTTTTGTTATTGAAGTTGAATTTGGTGAATGCCCCCTCGTGACTAGTCTCATTATGTCGGTCTGGGGCTCCGCGCATACATGTCTGAACCTCAATTATGTTGTGATCTGAGTATATTGTTTTTGATATGGTGACATTTCTTATCAGATCATCATTGTTAGTGAAGATGAGGTCTAGTGTATTCTCCAGTCTAGTAGGCTCTATTATTTGCTGGTTTAAATTGAATTTTGTGCAGAGATTTAAAAGCTCGCGTGAGTGTGAGTTTTCATCAGAGCTGCCTCCTGGTGTTATTACTGCAACAATATTATTTGCTATATTCCTCCATTTTAGGTGCCTTAAGTTGAAATCCCCCAGGAGCAAGATGTTGGGTGCAGGAGCTGGAAGATTTTCCAGACAGTGGTAAATTTTTAACAGCTGTTCCTGGAATTTCTGGGATGTTGCAACCAGAGGCTTGTAGACTACCACAATGACTAGGTTTTGGTTCTCGACCTTTACTGCTAAAACTTCCACTACATCATTTGAGGCATTTAGCAGTTCTGTGCAAACAAGTGACTCTGCAATGTTCAGGCCAACCCCCCCCCCCTTTTGCCTGTTCACTCTGTCACATCTGTATAGGTTGTAACCTGGGATCCATATTTCGTTGTCCAAGTGATCCTTTATGTGGGTCTCAGTGAAAGCCGCGAACATTGCCTTTGCCTCTGCAAGCAGTCCACGGATGAAAGGTATTTTGTTGTTTGTTGCTGGCTTTAGACCCTGTATATTTGCAAAGAAGAATGTTATCAGACTGGTGGTATTGTTGGTAATGGGGGTGGATAGTGAGGTTCTTGGGCAGGTGTGCGAGTATGTGCCGTGCAAACTGGGGAGGAGTGATCGGGAGGAACTGGGTGGGGTCCTTGAGGAGGAGGAAATATGGAGAGCCCTTATGGACATGAGGAAGGGAAAGGCACCCGGGATCGATGGTTTACCAAGCGAATTTTATGTACAGCACTGGGGTCTGCTTAGAGGTTTCTTAGTAGGGTTAATGAATGCCATGAAGGAGGTAAGATGGGAGAATCGCAGGCAATGGCAGTGGTGGTGTTGGTCCTGAAGGGTAAACAGCAGAGTACCCTTCAGGATTACCGAGCCATTTCGTTGCTTTGTGATGATTATAAATTGTTCACGAAAATTCTTGGGAATTAGCTTAAATGTGTTGTGGGGAGGGTCGTCTTTGATTCTCAGTTTGGGTTACCTGGTAGGTCAATGGGCGAGGGCCAAGGGATCATCAGGGGGTTCCTGGAGGACATGGAAAGGGGAAGAGGGGCGTTGTTTGCATTGGATTGGCAAGGGGATTATGACATGGTGGAAAGAAAGGCTTTGAGGGATATTCTCCTATGACAGGGGTTTGGCGAAGAAATAGTGGGGTGGGTGGATATGTTGTACTCAAACGTGAAGGTAAGGGTACAAATCAATGGGTGTGTGGGAGAGGGAGTCAACATGGAATGGGGTCTTTGGCAGGGATGTCCATTATCACAACTCTTGTTTGCATGTGTTCAGGATCTCTTTTATAGGATGGTGGAGGATCTAAGGACAGGGGGGGGGGATGGTGAGCAGAAGCCTTGGCCTGGTTTGGTGAGTGAGTGAAGACTTTTGGGGGAAGTTGTACACAATTTTGGGAGAGCTACTGGGATGAAGGTAAATCTGGAAAAGTCAATGATAATGGGGCTGGGAGAGTGGGCAGGGTGATTAGAATGGGGATGTGATGTTGTGCAGCGGCAGACCAGGAGTCTGAAAATCTGTGGTGTCATGTATGAGGCTGACCTGAGTGCTGCCAGGGTTAACAATTCGAATAGGATGGTGGAACAGGTGCAGCGATGTTTGGGACTGCTGCGACCTCACCATTTAACCCTTAGGCAATGTGCAATTGTCATCAATATATTACTATATAGTAAAGTCTGGTTTGTTTCGGCTGTTATGCCGTTAACAGAAATGACGATCACGAGTATTCTTAGAATGGTGTTCAAATTTTTGCGGGGTTCAGGGTGCAACTGGTTGCGAAGGGAGGTAGTGACATTGCCGGTATGTATGGGAGGGTTGGGTTTGTTGGACTTGAGAAAGCGTGTGAAATGTCTGCTCATTAAGAGGGAAGTGATCAGGGCAGGTGGATGGAGGGAGGGTCAGCTAGATAAGGTACATGCTCACCTGAGGAAATGATATGGAGGGGTGGAAATGAAGGAATGTGAAACAGTGTTATGTGCCTTAGTGTTAGCCAGGGAACCGGGAAAAGTAAAGGTGGGAACTTTGTGTGAATTGTTAGAGGGACATGTAGTTGTGCCGGTTGAAGGGATCTACCCATGTATGCATGGGTTGTAATTTGGTGAAGATTTAGTAAATTAATGATACGACCTAGGACGAGTGAAGTTATGTATCGTTTCCTGCATGGGATTTTGCCAACGGGAGCATGCTCCCAGATAGGGGGGTTATCAAGGGTGGAGGGGATGGCAGATGCAGTGGGGAGAGCTGATTCATGTTGTCTATTTTTGTGAAGGTTTTTAGTGCATCAGGGTATGGGAAAAAAG
>NW_026499533.1:0-72591 GCF_026875155.1 Cherax quadricarinatus | reverse complement strand
TAACAAAAAAATAATAAAAAAATAACAATAAAATTATAAAAAAACAACAAAAACAAAATAAAAATAAAAAAAACAATAATTTTTAAAATAATAATAACAATAACAACAACAACAAAAATTTAAAAATAATAATAATAAAAATAATAAAAAATAAATAATAATAAAAAATTTAATAATAAAAAAACTTATTTCTACAATAAAGGGTATACAGACTAAGCGACATTAGTGACATACTACCAAAACAGAAAGTCACTTGTTATGCGAGCATTTAAAGGCCAAATTAGTCAGTTTTTTTCCCCAGATGCGCCCCAAACACCATCAACTATCACCCAGGTACCCATTGTACTGATGGGTGAACATAAACAGGAAAGGTGTCCTAAGGAAACACATCCTAATGTTCCTCCCCGTATTGGGATCGAACCACGGACCTCAGTGTGCTAGCAGTCGAACAGTCGGGACACTTATCACACAATAGTAACCTAAGTAGGCCTTAATGCCTACGTAACAGTCAACTAACTATACACATCAGCGGGGGATCAGCATAACTTCCGCCTGCTTAATGAAACTGATTTAATTAAAAAAAACATTTGCCAAGGAGTCGTGAACTTTGAACATCCAAAAGAAACATTAATACAAAATGTTGTACCGTAGTTAAATGATCGGTAATGAGCAATGTGGTAGAATGAGAAGGTCGCTCGCATGGAGAAGCTCTTTGGCATTCATCACTGGCACTGTGAACGTGCAACGTGAATGGGAACAGACACGCTGTGTAACAGGGGAATGTGAACATTGAACAGTCAAGCTGTGAAAATAATATATGTTATCGCCGGGGCAGTCAAGCAGTTAAACAAGGGCATTTTTATATCACGTCACAAATTAACAACAGAACGTTCCAAACGAAACGTATCTATCGTAATAAAACGAACGTACTCAAATTTAACTCAAGAAACGTAATCAAATGATCGTTCACACAATAACTAAGTTTTTAATTTGCATTAACCTGTGGCATAGATATTGACCCTGCACGTTTGTGTAGGTGATCGGTGTATGCCAGTGAACGCCAGTGAACACCACCTCAAAAGTGCTCATGGTGGGAGAGCATCACTCACCGTCCCCATATCTCCCACTTCTCTTTTTTCATTTCTAGTTCCTCCTTCCCCTCGCAAACCTTCATCCCCTTTTGCACTCACTGCCTCATTCTTTCTCCTCGACCCTCTGTCTGTCTGTCCTGTCTGTCTGTCTGTCTTCTCTTCCTCTCTCTCTCTACTCTCCCTCCCTCGTTCTCTCATCTCTCTCTCTCTCTCTCTCTCCCCCACCCCTTTTCTTTTTCTTCCCCCTTCCTTGTCATCTCATCGGTTTCCCCCCTCTCTCATTTCTTTTTCAATCCCCCCCTCTTCCCTGTCCTCCTTCCTGCTTCATCTTTCATTCCTGCATTTCCCTTCATTCTCTGTGCATACTTTAGCATCTGATCTTGTGTCTCTTCTCTCCTCCACACACAAAGACTGGAAAATTTGCTGTGACCTCTCGTCTCACCTCACAGACGCTGGAGGTTGCCGTGACCTCTCGCCTCATCTCACACAGACGCTGGAGAATGCTATGACCTCTCGTCACGCCTCACACAGACGCTGGAGAATGCTGTGACCTCTCGTCTCACCTCACACAGACCGCTGAGAATGCTGTGACCTCTCGTCTCACCCTCACACAGACGCTGGAGGATGCTCTGGCCTCTTGTCTCACCTCACACAGACGCTGGAGGATGCTGTGCCCTCTCGTCTCACCTCACCAGCGCTGGAGGATGCTCTGGCCCTCTCGTCTCACCTCACACGACGCTGGAGGATGCTGTGCCCTCTCGTCTCACCATCACACAGACGCTGGAGGATGCTCTGGCCTCTCGTCTCACCTCACACAGACGCTGGAGGATGCTCTGGCCTCTCTCTCACCTCACACAGACGCTGGAGGATGCTCTGGCCTCTCGTCTCACCTCACACAGACGTGGGGGATGCTCGGGCCTCTCGTCTAAACCTCACACAGACGGTGGAGGATGCTCTGGCCTCTCGTCTCACCTTCACACAGACGCTGGAGGATGCTCTGGCCTCTCGTCTCACCTCACACACAGACGCTGGGGGATGCTTTTGGCCTCTCGTCTCACCTCACACAGACCGGGAGGATGCTCTGGCCTCTCGTCTCACCTCTCACAGACGCTGGAGGATGCTCTGGCCTCTCGTCCCCACCTCACACAGACGGTGGAGGATGCTCTGGCCTCTCGTCTCACCTCACACAAACGCTGGAGGATGCCTCTGGCCTCTCGTCTCACCCACACAGACGCTGGAGGATGCTCTGGCCTCTCGCCCTCACCTCACACAGACGCTGGGGGATGCTCTGGCCTCTCGTCTCACCTCACACAGACGCTGGAGGATGCTTCTGGCCTCCGTCTCCCCTCACACAGACGCGGGAGGATGCTCTGGCCTCTCGTCTCACCTCACACAGGACGCTGGAGGATGCTCTGGCCTTTTCGTCTCACCTCACACAGACGCGGAGGATGTTCTGGCCTCTCGTCTCACCTCACACAGACGCTGGAGGATGCTCTGGCCTCTCGTCTCACCTCACACAGACGCTGGGGGATGCTCTGGCCTCTCGTCTTACATGATCCATGTCTTGAAGGGTAAATGTTCGCACTGTTTTATATCACTGAAAAGTTGGGAGTAACAAAACCTCTAAAACAGTGTTCTCGTGTTTCGTATACAGCTGTCAACCAATTAACATTGTGGTAGGCAGCTGTCAACCACTTGACATTGTGGCGGGACAGCTGTCAACCACTTGAACAGCTTGGTAGACACTCTCACCACTTGACAGCTTTGGTAGACAGCTGCCCAACCACTTGACAGCTTGGTAGACAGCTGTCAACCACTTGACAGCTTGATAGACAGCTGTCAACAACTACGCTCGTAGTTACTTAACAGAGTGTAAAGTGTTAATATTTACATGAACTGATTCATACGCAGCTGATCACCTTGTATTTATATTTTTCATGAGCGATATAAATGGTAAGGTATGATAATACTGAAGGTATGATTATATTAAAGGCATGATAATGCTAAAGATATGATAATAGTAAAGGTATGATAATACTTGGGGTGAAATTTGACTCCAAACTGACCATGAAGAACCACGTTGTAAATCTTGCAAACATGGCATAGAGGAAGCTTACAGCACTTCGCCGTATCTCGCATCTGCCTGACAGTAGGTGTTGCAAGATTCTGTACGAGGCACAAGTACGCTCACACCTTGAGTATGCTCCATTTTCTTGGTTTGCCTGCCCCCCCCCTCATCTGCGACTGCTTGACAGAGTACAGAGCAAGACGTCTCATCTCGCCGGACCCATCCTGGATAGATCTGTCATTTCAGCAGAGCCTTTAACACAGGAGGGATGTGGGTGGCCTTACTGTTATGTACAAGGCCAGTATTGTCGAAGTATCACACTTGGATCCACTTCGAGGACAGCATGAAACAAGCTTTTATACCGCAAGACGGGCAGAAAGCAGCAAACTTCACTCTGGCTGTACCCTTCTCCAGAACATCACTCCATCTGAGATCATATATACCCAGGATGACTCGAGTATGGACCACATTCGTACAGCATAATGATGTCAACGAGATAAAGTCAGTTGATCAAATGAAAATGCTGGCCCACAGATGGCTCCAACTTCATCCTGTTTCCTACTTGTATGTCTCATAACAATAAAAATGCTTTCAAATGAGCTGATGTAGGTAACAGCTCTAGCTTGTCAATAAAGTTAGGAATCCTTAACGTGTAAATAGCTGTCAATAAAGCTAGGGATCCTTAACCTTGTCAAACCCTGTGTAAAAAAAATACTAATGGTATGATAATACTAAATGTGGTGACGTGTACTTAGCTCAGTGGTGACGTGTACTTAGCTCAGTGGTGACGTGTACTTAGCTCAGTGGTGACGTGTACTTAGCTCAGTGGTGACATGTACTTAGCTCTGTGAAGACCTGTTTGTGTGCTCTCTGTGAATCTGAACCAGGATGCCCTCTCTTGAGCAACTTTACCAGCAGCTGAGAGAAGAGCTCAGAGTTGCTAAGATGGAGATACGGCGATTAACGGAGGAGAACAAGAGGATTCGTAATAATCCTCCTGTTGAGAGCCCCCAGGTTAAGAGGGGAGTTTGGGGTCAGTGGCCGGCAACATGGAACCAAGCTAAAGATCAAGAAAACGGTTGGAGAGGCAGAAACAACGAGAAACCAGAAGACTACCGTGGAAATTTCCCAAACCCATTCTCGTTGCACCTGACGAATGTGAGTGTTCTACGGGAAGGGCCAAAACGAGCAACAAAGAAGCATTGGCAGACGTGAGTGAGACATCCCTAGAAACCCCAACGAAGACCATCGAGAACGTCATGGACGAATTCTACAAGTGGTGTAATG
Organism: Cherax quadricarinatus; assembly: GCF_026875155.1. Taxonomy (NCBI): domain Eukaryota; kingdom Metazoa; phylum Arthropoda; class Malacostraca; order Decapoda; family Parastacidae; genus Cherax; species Cherax quadricarinatus. Next base: position 68,145 of record NW_026499533.1, on the reverse strand, counting down.
CCCACCTGCGAATGTGAGTCGACTTCTCGGAGCATCACGACGGACAACGCCAAGGAAGGTAAAAACATTGTTGTTGTTGGGGATAGCCAGATTAGGTACATGGATAGGGCATCTGCTTGAAGGATAAGAGTAGGAGGGAGAGAGTGTGGGTTTTCCTGGGGCTTGGGATGAAGGATATTGTTAGCCGTTTTGGATGACATCAAGAGAGGTAAGGGAGCAATCCTATTATCTGTCTCAGTGCTGGAGCAAAAGATGTTGGCAGACGTAGGGTGAGGACCTGGGTTAGCAGGTAAAGGTCAGCAATAGTGATTAATAGGAAAAGGGTGGGAAACCTGTCATATGTGGATTTGCCAAGGAGAGGGAGTTGAAATGAATGGGTTGTCCGAGCAATAGGTGTCAATTGCTGGCTGGACAATACTGTAAGGAAATGCGGTAACTTCATTGACAACTGGGACCTCTTCTATGGCAAAAAGACATGTATCCAGGATTTGGGTTCACCTTATCTAGGTTGGGGTGGGAGCACTGGCCAAGCCGTGAGGGAGCTGTTAGGTCTTTAAACTAGAATAGTTAGTGGGTATGGTTTTTGCGGGAAAACTTGAATCCTCAGGGTAATAATTTTTGAGTACTAGGAAACTAGTATAGGCATAATTAGTGGAATTTGAAAGCCCAGTTGGCACTAATTGACAAGGACAGTATTAGGTTTAGTGGAATAACAAAGGAGCAGGAAGGGTAAAGAAGAGGTGGGTCTTTTAAGTATTATTACACAAATAGTCCAGTGCTAGGAATAAGATGGACCGAGTTAGGGCTGTTTTCCAGGCAAGGCAAAATAAATGTATTTGCCATTACTGAGACATGGTTTTAAATTTAAAAAGTCGGGACAATCCCTGCAGAATGTCACATTCAGGTTTTAAAATTGTTCCAAGAGATAGAAGTATCGGGAAGGGGGATGGGGGGGCATTGAAGTCCGAGATCGCTTGAATTGTTTCTAAAAAGGGGTTTTAAGCAAGTAACACATCAGAGTCTGTTTGGATAAATTTTCAGGGGGGCTGAAAAATTAATTTTAGGTGGATATACCTCCCCCAAATTTTAGATAGGGACCAGGGGAGACACTATGGGGGGAAAATTTTTTAGGGCCACAAGCACGATAATGAAGTTTTTCTAGGAGATTTTAACTTTAGTCAATTATGGAATTTTTTAGGGGGAAATTTGAATCATATGACTTTAGAAGTAGTTCAGGATTGTTTTTTGAAGCTTTTTGGACAGAAAAAACAAGGGGTAATTGTTATATCTTTGAAATTGGTCATCCTGTGTTTTTTAAATATTGTAAACATATGCTCATCACTTAATATATAGCCAAAAGTCCCCGTTTATAGCTAAAAGAGACTTCGGCGTTTATTTTATTGTTAATAATGAAAAAAACCATGGATTAAATCACTATTGTTGTTAATTCACATTATTGTTTTACACAAATAGTTATTATCACATTATTGTTATTATCACTTTTATTGTTATATCACTATTTTTGTAATTATCACATTTTTGTTATTACACATTTGTAATTACACTATTATTTTACTATTAGGGTTTAGGTAGGATTTCTTTGTATATAGATTTTTAAGTCCGGAACCACCGGTGAATTTTCATTTTTTTTGTCCGCTGGCTACTGGCTCAGCTGTCCAACCTACGACACTCAACAGACTGGAATATCATTTCAAACTCCCATTCTAGCCCACAACGTCGATTTGGCTTTTACGGTTACATTTTAAAATGGTTTTGAAAATTGGACTATAAGCGACTCCTTTGTTCCTCTTTTTTTAAAAGATCTTTTGATATTTATATTCTTGGTCGTTCATAATCCTAAATTTTACGCCAGATTCAAAGGCTTTTTAAATTTTTCCCTTTTGTATTTTGAGTCACATCTTGTTAAGAAAGAACGTAAATATTAATGAGGACTTAGATAAGGAAAAAAATTTAAAACTTCTTATTAATATGACTTTTTCCAGTTTTTGGAACTAAATTTATAGGGAAAAATTTATGTACAAAGTTTTAAAGTTAAATTTAACAAAAAAGAAATAAAGTATTGTTTTTAAATACTTTAAAAAATTTGAATATTATTCTAGGGGTTTCCCAGTTGAAATATTTCCCCAGACTCTAAAATACCTATAACTCGGATCCAAAAATTTTGTTGTATAAGAGATAAATGGTAACAGGCCACATTCTGAAGTTTTTAAAAAAAAAAAATTTTTATTCCAACATAATAACCTGCTTGACTTAGTTCTGGCAAACAATGAACCCTTGTTAATAATTTAGAATTTCAGAAAACCTGGGCTAGCGACACAAATCATTACTTTAGAATTGAATGGAAGTATAAGTAGGGATAACTCAAACAGTCCCAGTTTTTTCGCTTAGCAGTTTACGATGGGCTTAGAGAACACTTATCTCGTTGACGGGGGAAACGAAGAGAGCATAAATATGACGTTTTCTGAAACAATACATTGCCAAAAACGTTTACCCTTATAAAGAAATTAGATCAAATAGAAATGACCCAAAATGGATGAATTTGGCGAAAAATCTACTGGGGGCAAAAAAAAGGGAATTTATAGGCGTATAAAAGGGGCGAGGGTCATCTTATGAATCTTTTATATTGGGCTTTAAGGGGGACTTTAAAAAGGGATAAGAAAAGCAAAAAGGGGGACAAAATTAAAGTTGCTAGGGATTCTAAAACTAACCCAAAAATTTTTTTCCAGGTATATAGAACAAAATTAGAGATAAGATAGGCCCCTTTAAAAATAACAGGGGCATTTTACTGATAAAAGAAGAAATGTCCGATTTTAAATAATTATTTCTCTCGGCTTTTACCAGAAGACACTAATAAATTCCGGTAATTAATTTTTATAGTGGGCCAGAAAAAGATAAATTATGTAACACACAGTCACTAGTAAATGGTTTGTGAAGCAATAGCCGACTGAAGCAAAAAAAAGTACCGGGCCGATGAGGTTTTTTTCAAGGTTCAAAAGGAATGCAAAATGGAAGTCCCTGTAAACCTTTAAACTAATATTTTAAATTTAACCTTCAAACAGGTCAGTGTCTGATATGGGGAAGATGCTAAGTAATTCCATTTTTAAAACAGGAAAAAGTCGTTACCGTCAATTACCGCCCAATAAGCCTGACCTCAATTTAGGGAAATTACTAGAGTCCAATTAACTCAAATTTAAAAAAAACCATCTCGATAAGCATAGCTTATTAATGAAACTCAGCATGGGTTTACAAAGGCCGGTCTTGTCTAACTAATTTTTTAACTTTCTTTATAAAGCTTTTGAGGGTGTTGACCACGATAAAGAATTTGATATTTTTACTTTAATTTTTTGTAAGGCATTGATAAGTTCCGCACCAAAGACTTTGAAGAAAGTAGCAGCCATGGATTTGGGGGAAGGGGGCCTCGTGGATCGAATCATGGCTCACAGACAGGAACAAAGATGTCCATAAAGGGGGGAAATCCAAATTGGATCAGTAACAAGTGCTTCCACAGGGGCGGGCTTTCCCCTTTTGTTTAAAATATATATCAATGACTTGAGAAGGAATTATATGATATGAGGAAATTCGCCGATGACACAAGATAGGTAATAATTGTTCAAACGTAGATTTAGGAACTTCAGGAGGATTAGACAAACCTACTCTTGGTCAAAAAATGGGGAGATGCAGTTCAATGTAGATAAAAGCCCAAGGTTCTGAACCGGGGGTGTCCCCCTAACCCTAGCACTTATAATTAAATAAGAAACTTAACCCTACAGATTGCGAAAAGGACTTTGGGGGTTTTGGTAAGCACAACCTTAAACCAAGACAGCAAAGCCCAAGCACGTAAAAGGGAAATAGATTTCTGGGGTTTATTCAAGAAGTGTAACAACAGAAGTCCAGAGGTCATACTGCAGCTTTTACATCATTAGAAGGCCTCACCAATTATCAGCTCAAATTCTGGTCTCCATTTACAGAATGGGCATAAATTCGTTGAAAACATTCAGCGTAGGATGACTACATTAAACATACATTAGAAACTCCTTAAAGAAAGATTTAAGACCTTAAAATTTCAACCACTTGTTAGACAAGAATGAGGGAGCCTGATCGAAGTGTTAATGGAAGATAGGATTAAAAAGGGGAATTAACAAGGTCTTTAGGAATCTCTCCAAGAGAGAACCCCAGAATGGGTTTTAAAAATTTGAAATTTAGATTTAGAAAGGACAAGGAAAGTATTGGGTTTTGGGAAAAAGGGAGTTGAGAGTGGGAAAAGCTACCTGTTGGGTTTTGAGGGTAGGGCTTTGGGGATTTCAAATTTAGTTTGGGTAAATACATATGGGGGGGTTGGATTTGAGTGGGACTTGCACATCGGGGGCTTTTTTCTTGGGGCATTGAAAATTTGGGAGGTCCCAAAAGTTTTTTATGGGAAATTGAAAGGACCTCCTATATGGGGGCCCAAAAGGCCTGCTGCATGTTTCCTCCTTTCTTTTGTTCTTATGTTCTTTTGAGTGGGAGGGGGTTTTTTTGAGTGGGGGTTGCACATCGGAGCTTGTTTCATAAAACATAAGAAAATAAGAATGTAGGAACACTGAGAAGGCCACTGGCCCAACGAGGCAGGTCCTTACAAAAAGACATCACCTAAAAACTACTCAAGAAATAACTCCCGTACCCCTTGACACCCAAACAAGCCCCCGCCCCCCACTCATATTTTGTCCAGCCTTCTTAAAGTACCCAAGGCCTAACCTCTAAACACCCCTGGGAAACGTTCCACGCATCTACAAATCTGTTTTGAAAAAACCCGTATTTTCATATTCCTTTTTAAAACAATTTAAACCAACTTTAAATCCATTTTTCCTGGTTCTTACCTGTTCGACCCCTCAGTCTTTATTTTGTCCCCTTGTTTATGCCCTCATCCCTTAACACTTCAATGAAAATCCCCCCATTCTACCCCCCAGAGGTGGGGGATTTAAGGGTTTTAGTCTATCTTCATAGGGAGGTTCCTAAAACATAAATCATTTTAGTCATTTTCCTGTATGTTTTCTAATGAGTCAATGTCCATCCTGTAGTAAGGGGACCAAAACTGAGCCAAAATCCAAATGAGGCCCACAGTGATGTATAAGCTGCAAAAAAACTTTTTTGGGCTTTTGTTTTCTTATACTTCTTTAGAAAATCCAAGTAAACTGTTGCCTTGTTGCGCACACTGAGGACTGCTGTCTTGGCTTTAGATTTCTGCTTACCTGACTCCCAAATCTTTTCACATTCGTATGACCAAGCTCACTTTACCTAGATTTTAGTTCGGGGGTTATTTTTCATTCCAAAGGGCAAGTACCTTACACTTTACCACATTAAACTTCATCTGCCTTTCTCGACCAAGAATTAATTTTTCAAATCGTCCTGGATTCATTGATATCCTCCCAAGGAATTATAGGGGCCTATCTTTGTACATCACAAACTACTCATGTCACTAGTAATCCCTTTCATCAAGGTCATTAATGTAAATTATAACAAGAGAGGGCCTAAAACTGATCCTTGGGGAACGCCACTAGGACAACCCCATTCAGATTTCACCCCCTTTAATGGTAACTTCTGCTTTCTATGGTAAGCCATCCCTCAATCCATGCTAAAACTTTCCTCCAAACCCCATGACTGCTTTTTTCTTAAGAGTCCCCTTGTGAGGTACTCGTCGAAGGCTTTACTAAAATCCAAAAAACAATATCAATTCCTTATCACTGTCAACTGCCTCAAATTTTTCTATTAAGAACGTCATAATTTTGTCGGGCAGGAACGACCTCTCGTGAATCCATCTGAATTCATTTATAAATTATCTTTTAAAGGGTGACTTCTGAAAATGTCAGCTATAATTAAATTCTAATAACTTCCCACTATAGATGTCAGCTTTTTGGACGGAAATTTTGAAGAGTGGACTTATCCCCGATTTGAATATGGGAACCACATTACCCATTTTCCCACATCTCTGGCACAACACTGGTAAGGAGGGCATTGAATAACTCGTTAATGGCTGACAAGCCCATCTTGCATTCCTTAAGTCCCCTTTGAAAACAACTCTCGGCCCCGGGGGACTTATTTTGTTTCAGTGTGTCTATCTGTTTTAAAAACCAGTCCCTCGTGACAGTAAATTATTTTAAATTAAATTTATCAGGGAAATAAATAATTGTTAATTACTGGAATCTCATTTTCATCTTCCCGTGTAAAAACTGACAAAAAATAGTCTTAAATAAGGAACACATTTTCCTTCATTATCCGTCACTGTCCATTCCCCCGATTTCAGAGGTCCTACTTTTTCCTTCACCTTCGTCCTATACATTTGAAAGAACCCCTTTGGATTAGTCCTTTGATTCATTAGCAACTCTAATTTTCATAGTCACGTTTAGCCTTTCTAATCGCCTTTTTTATTTCCCTCTTTTAAGCTGAACATTTTGGGTCAGTAAGGTTAACCTCTCCTCTTCTGATGCGCCTATAAATTCCCCTTTTCTCTCCCCTAATGATGCTTTAGCCTCCTGTTAACCCATTTGGGATCGTTATTATTAGCCTAATTTCTCTCTGGGGAATGTATATACTCTGGGCACTGTGTACATTTTTAAGAAAACAATCAAAAAAGCAGATCCTTCATATTCATAAGTATGATTATCGTCAATAAAATCATTAGCTAGTTTAACCCCAATCAAGATTAGACAGATGTTCCCTAAGTCCATTATAAACGGCAGAACGAAAATCGGGATTTTTACTGTATTATCATTATTCTTGCATTCCCAATTAATTGCTAAAGGTGAGGATTTGTGATCACTTGCGCCAAGCTTTTCAGTGATCTCCAGATTATTCACGAGTGTTTCCTTATTTGACAAGACTAGGTCTAGCAAATTATTACCCCTGGTAGGTTCAGTTACACTCTGTTTCAGAAAACAGTCCTGAACTGTTTCCATGAAGTCACTGGACCCCTAGATTACCTGTCAAAGAATTCAAGTCAATTTGGCTAAAGTTAAAGTCCCCTACTATGACTACGTTACTGTGTCCAGAAGCCCTAACAATTTCGTCCCAAAGAAGTCTCCCTCTGAACATTAAAATGGTATAAAATACCGACAGATTGTTAGGTAAGACACATATGCAACAGTTAGGTATCTTTATTTCGAAACGTTTCGCCTACACAGTAGGCTTCTTCAGTCGAGTACAGAAAAGTTGATAGAAGCAGAAGATACTTGAAGACGATGTAATCAGTCCATCACCCTTAAAGTTTTGAGGTGGTCAGTCCCTCAGTCTGGAGAAGAGCATTGTTCCGATGTCTGAAACAATATGAAGTTGAAGTGACAGGGTGGAGCCTTTATATAGTGCCAGGAGGGGGAACGTAGGTTGCCTTGGGGGGCAGGTCCCTCTCAAACCCCGGGCCCTTCTCACTAGTAGAGGTCGAAGTTGATGGTCTGTACCAAGATACCCTTGTGTTGCAGTGTCTGACAGAATGAACATTAAAATGGTATAAAATACCGCAGATTGTTAGGTAAAAACACATATGCAACAGTTTAGGTATCTTTATTTCGAAACGTTTCGCCTACACAGTAGGCCTTCTTCAGTCGAGTACAGAAAAGTTGATAGAAGCAGAAGATACTTGAAGACGAAAGTAATCAGTCCATCACCCTTAAAGTTTTGAGGTGGTCAGTCCCTCTCTGGAGAAGAGCATTGTTCCGATGTCTGAAACAATATGAAGTTGAAGTGACAGGATGGAGCCTTTATATAGTGCCAGGAGGTGAGACGTAGGTTGCTTTGGGAGGGCAGGTCCCTCTCAAACCCAGCCGTTCTCACTAGTAGAGGTCGAAGTTGATGGTCTGTACCAAGATACCCTTGTGTTGCAGTGTCTGACAGAATGAATAAAGATACCTAACTGTTGCATATGTGTCTTACCTAACAATCTGTCGGTATTTTATACCATTTTAATGTTCATTCTGTCAGGACTCCACTCCAAACACATCATCGTAAGACACAGTCGCTCCTCACCTCAAGAAGTGTTCCTTCGATCCCCGTCGGGGAGGGGAACCTATAATCATCGTACCAGCGCCTGACTTACTCCTTCATGATCTTGCACACCCTGTAAGGATCAAACCCAACAGTGGAGTAATAAATGACTCTACTAAACTTGCCCTTGCTGCCGTTGTAAAGACTTGCCTACAGGTTAAATTTACAGCGATCAACTCGACGAAAGACTCATTCATCGTCGTCTGTACCGACGATTAACGAAGCCACAAAGCTGATCGCCGACACTTCTATGAAAACCCTCAGAGACCGACAGTTCACCATCTCCCCTTCCATTCAATTACCTTTTTTGCTGGCGAAACGTTTCCGTTTTCGTCAAACGGCTGGACAAACTCGTCACGTTCTTTATCGCTGAGGACTCGAAGACCTCTATCGAGGAAAACAAAAAATACCCGGGCTGTCCGATGAACTTTTCAACAAAATCCCCAACGACTCTACAATGATCAAGCTAACCTTCTCCAACATCGAGATGGCTACTAGAGCACTGTCTGACGGCCTAGCTATCTCCTATGATCATATCCACCAAGTCACTAGAACCCGAACGTTTCGCCTCCACATCTCGCCATGCTGGACCTGCTACTCTATCACCACTCAACGCCTGACGTCCCTCGAAAGGGCAAAAGTACTGCACAAACTGATGCGGTAAAGACGGCCATGACCTTCAAGGAATGTCTTAGCTACCATCTACCTTTCCTACCTGCCTCAACTGGCAGGGGTACTCACCCCAAAACCCTTGCAGCAAAAATGCCTCTACGTAAAGAGTCCTGTCTAAGAAAATCATTGAGAAACCAAGAAGAACAACCATCCTAAATCGCCAACATACGCCGGCCATTGCCAAAAATTCCAGTTCAGATACCACGAACTTTCCTCAAGCTACACAACAATCAATTCTCCATCCCCAGCCAGTCCCACCTTGCTCTTCTGACGCTTTCCATCCAAAGGTGTTATACTGTATGATGTATGCACACCTTACTAATGCTGGCAAACCCTGGCTCATTCAACACGACAATCAATGAACTGTTTTTTTCGCCTAAACAACAATGCCAAACTAACTTTCCAGACTCGCCACCATCACAAGACCCTCCTCAAGCTAATTCCAGATATTGGTTAACTTCACCTCAACCCCTGGTCCCCTACTCGTATCTCTGCCCATGACTCTACTCCAGAAACCAACACACCGTCTACTGCCACCTCGTCACACCCACCACCAGCCCAACAAATCACAACCGACCAACACTCCCTGGCCTCCTCTCAACACAGTCACAGAAGACGAAATAGTACCGAGAACATTATAACAACCCTCGGAACAACGACGAAGTAGTAGTTCGAAGAAGAAACCACACGCAACCGTTTTACCTAAGCCAAGCCTTTATAATGTGTCTCTAACCTTCTACACCACCCCCAACCTCCCCAACCGAATGACGCGCTGATATGCTCCACTTAATGAAAGAAGGAGCTGTTTTTAATACACCTGCACCAAACCTCACCAAATTCTTTGAAAACGCACTACTTACCTCTGAACGATATCTGAAAAACTGCTCTAACCTCAAATGCAACTATTCCACATGTCCAAGAGAGGACTTCAAATGACTCAAGTGTGCTCCATCACCAGCGAAGTGTAGTAGCCCAAACACACACCCTTCCTAACACCTGACGTCCAAACCAGCCCTTCACCTCAGCCTGAAGCATATCAGTCACGAGCACTGTCTGCAGTCTGCTCTCTCTCCTCTATGTCCTCAACAGCCTCCTACACTGCCTCGCAGTGCACGCAGCTGGGTTTTACCCTGGCCCTTTATTCTACAACCAAGACAACAACTCACGACTGTTCATCGTTTTGTTTGTCCACACTTCACCCACTCAACCCACCGAGTCCCCAACAGAAGAGCCTGCTATGTGTGGTCTCAATGTCTATGTCCCAACTGATCGACTTCTAGCATGCTGGGTTAAGCCCTGGCTCTATTTCTACTACTAAGAACTAACTCGCTACCACTCCATACATCACATATTAGAAGTATCGTCTGTCCCGCCTTTCGCCGCCTCATCCCATTTGGGATCTACCTGAACTTCTCAGTTCGTTCACTTCAACTTCATATTGTTTCAGACCATCGGAACAATGCTCTTCTTCCAGACTGAGGGACTGACCACCTCAAAACTTTAAGGGTGATGGACAGATTACAATCGTCTTTCAAGTAATCTTCTGCTTCTATCAACTTTTTCTTACTCGACTGAAGAAGCTACTGTGTAGGCCGAAACGTTTCGGGGGGGAATAAAGAATACCTAACTGTTGCATAGTGTCTATCCTAACAATCTGTCGTATTTTATACCATTAATGTTCCATTCTGTCCGATCACTGCAAACCCAAGGGTATCTTGGTACAGACCATCAACTTCACTCTAGTGATAATGTGATCCTTTATTGACTACGTTTCGCCCACCCGTGGGCTTTTTCAATCACAAACAGAACTACCTGGGGTGGAAGGAACGCGATATTGTATAGTCCGACTGAGGTCAGGTGAAGAATGCTTGTATCTGAATGATGTACCGAGTGGGGTTATAAAGTTCCTAATAAACTTGGGTAGCTTGGAAAGGAGATTGGACAAAGTTTTTGAGCAGACCTTCTACAGTGTCTTACGTGGGATAGCGATGAAGAAGTTTCTTGGCAAGTGGTTCAGCTATGTTAAGAAGCGCACTATACTGGTTGAAGTTGTCGGATATAGAAAGACGTGATGATTCCCAGGATTCTTTCGTATTGAGTGTTATCATCTGTGCGATAAGTCTGAGTTTTCTGTAGTTATATTCAAGTGGTTGTTGTGAATTACGGTTTGTACGCAGGCATTCCTTGTGTCGTCAGACCTGCTTGCGTATTGGTTTCTGAAATACGTTTTTGGAGGTCCTTGATGTTTCGGTTACGGCCCACGTATAACTTGTTGCAGTCATTGCAAGGGAATAATGTATACCCCTGCAGAGGATGGGAGGCTTGTCCCTGCCTACTACTGTGTGATGTCCTTGAGGTCGTGGTTGAGGAGGTAGATACATGGAATGATGCTTTGGTAAGATGTTGGAAAACATGTTTGGCAATGGAGTTTGGTGGGAAGGACTATGTATCTCTTCTCGGCAGTGCCCTCTTTCTGGGTGTGTTGAAGATGTTTTAATGCTCGGTCGTCCTGCAGTCCTTCTGATGAAGTGACGAGGATAGTGGAGTTTTGAAAATTATTTGTTCAATTATAGTGGCATTCTTCTCAGGAACTCGTTTGCTGCAGATTCTGAGTGCACGTAGGAAGAAGCCCATAATTACACCACTTTGGTTTTGTGTCGTGGTGGGAGGTTTTTAAAAAAAAGAAAAGTGGAGAAGATCGTTTTGGTTGGGTGGGTTATCGATAGACTTTAAAACGAAGTTCGTGTCAGCTTTGCAGAGCAGGACAACAAGGAAAGGAAGATGTTTGTCGACTTCTTTTCTTCTTCCAAGTGTGAACTGGAATGAAGGCTCGCCCTGGTTGAGCTTGTCTTGGCGAGCTTGAACGTTGAGCGTTTAGGAGTTGATAGGAGAATGTCGTCAACATAACGGAGCCCGAGGTGACAGCGAAGGAATAATGGTGGAGAAAACGTTCGCTTCTAGATGTTCCATGTATAGGTTCGCCAAGGACTGCAACTGATGGCGAACCCATGTTATCCAAAAAGTCTGCTGAAAGAGTGATTTTCGAAAGAAAACACGTAAAGTCAACACATAGTTCAACAAGTCGATGAGTCTGCTGGCTGGAATGGGAAGATCAAGTGAATCCGTCAATTTTCCGGCGCAAGAGATTGTTGGCTTGTGTAGTAAGGTACTTTGGTGAATAGGGAAGTCACGTCAAGGCCTGAAAGTTTTCTTGATTCCTGATGTTGTATGTTGCGAATGCGATTGAGAAGATCACCTAGAGTGTTTGAGATGTGACGGACTGATAGTGCCCAAGGAGTTTAGAGAGGTGTATGGGCGAGAATTTCCTGAAGAAGCTGGTGGGGAGCACTGCCTATATCCCGAGATAATGGGCCTCATTGGATACCAGGCTTGTGAGTCTTTGCAGGCCGTAAACAATTCCTGGCAGGTCTGGGGTTGCTGGGCACGGTGTTTGGAGGGACCTGCCCTCCCAAAGCAACCTACGTCTCACTTCCTGGCACAATAATAAAGGCTCATCCTGTCACTTCAACTTCATATTGTTTCAGACATCGGAACAATGCTCTTCTCTAGACTGAGGGACTGACCACCTCAAAACTTTAAAGAAGGGTGATGGACTGATTACATCGTCTTCATTATCTTCTGCTTCTATCACTTTCTGTACTGACTGAAGAAGCCAACTGTAGGCGAAACGTTTTCGAAATAAAGATACCTAACTGTTGCATATGGTCTACCTAACAATCTGTCGTATTTTATACCATTTTTAATGTTTCATTCTGTCAACAACGCAACACAAGGGTAATCTTGGTACAGAGGACCATCACTTCGACCTTACGAGTGAGAACGGCTTGGGTTTGAGAAGGGACCTGCCCTCCCAAACAACCTACGTCTCACCTCCTGGCACTATATAAAGGCTCCATCCTGTCACTTCAACTTCGAGACAGTGAGAACGATCAAGCGACTTAGCTCGAGTGGTGACGTTTGCTTTACTAACACATCGACGTCTCGCTCGCCTCTCTCGAAATTACCCCGTGTTTGAGTAGTGCTTTGAGTATGCTTGCTGGACCTTCGTCTTCCCTCCACCATCGGATCGTGCGCGGTGTTGCCGACGCGAAGGGCAGGAAGCCACTTGCTGCCTGAATTCTCTCGGCCTGTTGACTGCACGCCATACAGCCAGTCCTCTCGCCACCACCTCAGGATATACAGTGCTCCTCAAGCTACATTCACCTCCTCAGTGTCCTGCCCCAGGCAAGTACGTGTGTCTACTTACACGTACTTGCCTAGCTGAGTACTCTCACTATTGGGGCCGATGTCACCTCCAATTACATCTTTATCGTAAATTTAAACGAAGCCTTCGTTGCCTTCCACCTCCCACCCCCCTTCCACTCTCCCCCAACCTCCCACACCTGCCTCTGCTTCTACTAAATCCAATTCATTCTCGCTAAAACCTCAAATTTTCTAATCCTGATGCCACTAATCTGTCCGGAAAATTTATTATAATATCAATCACTGGAGCACCTCAACTTAAATCTTCAAAACCAACTCAGCTTCATACTCCTTCTTACAAACATCCTACGAAGCGTAACAACTCAAGCGATACCAGACAAAAAACTTCTCAATCAACGCAGGCCTTCACCATTATTTGGACTCCCTGAGCACCGTGCCAAAAGCACAGTCATTGCTACACATGTAGACTACTCTCTCCTGACAGCCTATGACCAGACAAAGAAGACTTAATAAAAGATATCAGTACTAAGACAAAGTCTCTGTGACGATATTACAGACCAGAAAAACTCTAACCAATTCTCAAATACGCTGTCCACTCCTGCTTGACGCCTCTACACCTTCAGTCAAGGAATCTTTGCCAAGACCATCCGCATTCCCCAAACGCTCTCTTCACCTCCGAACTTCCACCCAATCACACAATGTCTTAAATGGCTACAAATTCGGCCACGACAAAACACATGCACACTACACAAGTCGCTCCCAGATGTTCAGCAACTGGCCACTTCTGGAAATACTTGGCAACCTCCCCCCTTAAATGTTCTAACTCTGCGCGGTCACCACTGCAGTTGCAATTGCCTGCCCTTCTAGAAAGCACACATTCTCTCCTCCCTCAGAGCAAACCAACCTCCCTCCCTACCCAACCCCTTCCCTGCTCCTCCCTCCCATTCCTTACCTCCCTCCCTCTTCCACACCCTCCCTCCCCTACCCCCACTACCCCAATGCCTTGGGCTCCCCACGCACGTGGTCTACCTCTTCTACTCTACACACATCAAACACCCACCACAGACACAAGCACTCTCCTTCTACAAACCCACACTAACTACAAACTAACTTCCAACTTGCCACTCTGCTGCCCACTCTGCGATGGTAATCTCCAAGCTTACCAATCAGACTACTCACATGCCTGTAACCTAATCATGTCTGCTAACAATCTTCCCTCTTAATTATCCCTCCTTCCTGCTTCTCTTCCAAGCCTCCTACAACTCTCCCCTACTCCCTCTCTCCCACCCCCCACTATCCTACTCCCACCAGCTCTCCTCCTCCACTACCTCTCTTCACTACTCTACACCTCCCACCAACACCCCTACTGCTACTACGCTACGAACCACGCCCCTCCCCCCACTTCCTTACCCCTTCTTTCATCCCCTTCCAAAGCTTCCACTTCCTCATCAGCTACCGCAAAACTTCACTTCCTCCTGCATCCAACCTCGCCCACTCCACACAACCAAAACCTCATCCAGGTCCACTCCACCTCCTCCCAGACAAAATCCACTCAAACCTAAACCTACCCCAACTTCTAACGGACAGACCAAAAGAACATAAAAACACATATCCATCTCTTCCTCCCCTCCGGAAACGGGTCCGTAGCAGCACCTAAAACACACATCCAACTGATGGCACCACTATCACGGGCTTTAATCCAAACTCCTCTCCTCCCCCGACATTAACTTGGGCTAAGACCGAAACCATTAAATCACGTTTAAGGCCGATTCAGTTCAACGTACGTTCTTACTTTACAATTGACACCTACTGGAGCCGAGCTTCCTTGAAGCAGAGAGGCCAGATATTGTTTGCTAAACAGTACCTGTCCCTCTAAAGCCCCTCAATGTAATTCCGCCATTATGGTTATACTACACTACAGTCCCACCTATGAATCCCCACGATGGGGTTGCCATCCTTGTCAATTCCAACATAAAACATGAATTCTCCCAATCCCTTTTATTCACCATCACTGTCTTCGTCAGAATACACACCCACCTTGGCCCTTTATCTTTTCACCACCTATGCTCGCCCAAACACTACTCTCAACATACACGACCTCTCCTTAGTCTTCAACTACACCAACACACCAACTTACCTACTACTGACATGAATGCCAAACACACTGGCCTTTCATCACACCAGTAACAACCAACTTGGTCACCAATTACTCAACTTCACAAACCATAAACAACCTAATTCACTTGGCCCAGACTCAAATAACCTTCTTCAACCACACGGCCAAGCAAACCAGACATCATTCTGGCAAACCGAGCCACTCTCTATTTCAACATTACATCTCACCTGCCCTATTTACAGGCTCTGATCACATCCCAGTCATCTTAACTCATCTCCTACCAACCCTATTCCTCATTCCAACCACAACCTTCATTCCTCCTACAAGAACGCTGACTGGGATGCTTCAAACAAACACATAGAACAATATTAACCTCACCTATGGACTACAACAAAACAAACCTAACTCTGACATCGATACTCAACTTGATCTCATCCAGGACACCATTACACAAGCAGCCAACATCGCAATAACCAAAGAAACTCACACCACTCGTTTATTCCTTCAAACCGTCACTCAGAACAAGTAGACTAATTATCTGCTACCACAAACCCTTCCCTCTAGCAACACACATAGATTTAATCAATCCCGATTAGATCTCACTTAAACCTTAGAAACAACATTTTACACAGCCAAGACCAAGACCACAACAATTTCACTGGTCACGACTATACAACAAGCGGACAGGCAGCGTGTTAAAAACACTAAAGCCTTCTGGAACTTTTATCAAAAAATCAGAGCACACTCCCCCAACAAATATCGAAACACATCACCCACAACAACACAGCACATCTCACAGACCCACAGCTGCTGACCCAACACTTCAAACACATCTGGAGAACATCTTCCACGCTCACCCACATCACCCTAACTTTATTCAACACATCAGATACATAGAACACTGGAACACTGCACACACACAAGAACAACGACCAGACAGCAAATACATCTTAGACACTCCTACCACTCCCAAGAACTCGACACTCCTTTCACCAACACAGACATTAAAACTCTCCTCAGACACCTTCCTCCAAAGGCTCCTGGTGCTCTGCCAAACCATATTATCCCGAAACACCTTCCTACTCTATCATACTGCCTACACAAACCTCCTCAATGCCTCCCTTGCCTCTGGATACTCCCTTCCCCTCTTCAAAGCGCTACTGCTATCCTTCCTTCCAAAACCCTAATAAAGACCACTCTGACCCTAGATAACTATCGCCTATCAAGCCTCCTCGAAACTTTAGGAAAACTCTTTGAAAAACTCCATTAACATCGCCTTCGCAGATACCTGGACATAATTCTCTACTTCAGATGGCCAGTTTGGCTTCAGAACACACAGACCACAACCAGGATGCAATAACATCATTCTCAGACTACATCCACATAAACACAAAAACAAAGAAACATGACAGCCCTGGTTGCAAAGACGTTGAAAAAGCCTTTTGACACTGTGTGCACGAGGGGCTCAAGTACAAACTCTGCACTAACTTCAACCTTGCCTCTCAATACTCGTAAACCTCCTCTGCAACTTCCTAGACGGCCGTACCATGAAATCAAATTCCTAGGCTGTTACTCTGACTACTTCACACTAAATGCTGGAGTACCCAGGGATCTGTCTTTCCCCTACCCTCTACATTTTTATACACTAACGACATTCCAACACCTTATACCACAATCTCCATCAACACTAGCCTACACAGCAGACGACATACACAACTTATCACTCATGCCAATATAGATACACTCACACACAAAACACAAAATGAGGTTGACAGATAGCCATCTGGGAACTAAAAATTGGAGGATCAAAACCAATGCAGCAAAATCCAGCATTACGTATTTAAACTACAGAAACGTGATCCTCCATTACCTGTCGAACTCAGAACAGCTGACCCCCACTACTCCCTATCACACAAATTCTGGTCACTGTCCTTGCGTTAATCTTGACTACCTTTCTTCGTTACAACGTACACATTCACTCAGGCTGCCATTAGCTAGTAAGGCCTTGCGGGCCTCTACAAGCTGAAACATGCCTCCTCACGCACCAAACTACACCTCTACAAATCCCTAATACGTTCCTCCTGATAACTTACTCTCCTCTAGCCCTTCTCTCTTGCAGCAAAAACAAACTACTTTAAACGCAGCGTGTCAGAACAAAGGCGCTGCGCCGGGTCTTGATGTCAGATGGGAGGACTTCGCCACAAGCGAGTCTCTCCTGCCCAGTTAACTCCTGCGCTGAATCTGTACTGAAGGGCTCAGTGACAGAAAGATAGACAAACTTTGAGACATCGACATGAATACTGGACCTATCTTCCTGACGAAGACATTCGCAGACCCACAAACCCACACAAACCATTCTACTCCTAGCATGATCCTGCTCCTAACCCTACTTACAAAATAACCTGGATCCGCTGACAGGTACCTTCTAAGACAGGTACCAATTCTCTGACCCACGTCGCCTTAGCTTTTTGGGTTAAGACATGACTCCATTCTGTTCTGCACTCCTCTCTAGCTTCTAAAGGTCAGCCAAGTCCCTAACTCCCACAGCTCAACCCCCACCGAGTCCCAACAAAGGAACCGGAATTTCTCTTTTCAATATCTGTCCCACGATCGCCTTTGCTGCCTGGGTTAAGCCCTGTCTCTATTTCCTACGACTAGAACACTCCCTCTCTCAGCACTATTCTTCGTCTGTCCGTCTTCCCCGCTCATCTCCCATTTGGGATCTTACCTGAACTTTCGTTCGTTCGTTCACTTTCAACTCATATTGTTTTTCAGACCATCGGAACAATGCTCTTCTCCAACTGAGGGACTGACCACCTCAAACTACTTTAAGGTGATGGACTGATTACATCGCATTTCAAGTAACTTCTGCTTCTATCACTTTTCTGTACTCGACTGAAAAAGCCTACTGTGTAGGCGAAACTTTTCGAAATAAAATACCTAACTGTGCTTGTTCCCCTAAAAATTTCTGTCGGTATTTTATACCATTTTAATGTTCTTCTGTCAGACACTGCAACACAAGGGTATCTTGTAAAACCCCATAAACTTCGAAAACCCTCTATAGTGAGAACGGCTGGGTTTTGGGAGGGACCTGCCCCCCCAAAGAACTACTCTCACCCCGGCACTATAAAGGCCCCCATTCGTCATTTTCAACTCAATTGTTTCAGAAAAGGGAACAATGTTCTCCAGACGGGGGACTGACCACCTCAAAATTTTAAGGGTGATGATGTTACTCGTCCTCAAGTATTTCTGCTTCTATCAACTTTCTGTACTCGACTGAAGAAGCCTACTGGTGGGCGAAACGTTTTCAAAATAAGATACCTAACTTTTGCATATTTTTACCTAACAATCTGTCGGTATTTTATACCTTTTTTAATGTTTTTTCTGTCAGAACTGAAACAAAGGGTTTACTTGTACAGACCATCAACTTCGAAAACCTTTTGGAAAAGGGCGGGGTTTGAGAGGGACCTGCCTCCCAAAGAACCTACGTCCACCCCCGGGGCACTATAAAAGGGCCCCCTTTCTGTCACTTCAACTTCATTTTGTTTCAGACAAGGAAAATGCTCTTCCCCGCTGGGGGACGACCACCTCAAAACTTTAAGGGTGAGGGACTGATTACATCGTCTTAAGTTCTTCGTTTTATCAACTTTTTGTACTCGACTGAAACCTACGTGTAGGCGAAACTTTTCGAAATAAAGATACCAAACTGTTGCATATGTGTCTTCCCTAAAAATCTGTCGGTATTTTAACCATTTTAATGTTCATTCGTCAGAACTGAAACCAAAAAGGGTATTTTGGTTTTAAGCCATAAACTTCGCAACCTACTAGTGAGAAGGGTGGGTTTAGAGGGGACCTGCCCCCCCAAAAGCAACCTACTTTCTCACCTCCTGGCACTATATAAGGCCCATTCTGTCACTTCAACTTCATATTGTTTCAGACAACGGAAAAATGCTCTTCCCCAGACTGAGGGATGACCACCCAAAACTTTAAGGGTGTTTTAATAACGTTTCAAGTATCTTCTGTTTTCTATCAATTTTTCTGTACTCACTGAAAAAAGCCTAGTGTAGGCGAAACCGAAAAAAAGTACTTAACGTTGCATATGTGTCTTACCTAACAATCGTGGGGTATTTTATCCATTTTTATGTTCTTCTTCAGACACTGCAAACAAAAGGGGTATTTTGGGTACAGACCATAAACTTCGACAACCTCTACTAGTGAGAACGGCTGGTTTGAGAGGGCCCTGCCTCCCAAGAAAACCTACGTCTCCCTCCTGGCACTATAAAGGCCCCTTTCTGTCACTTCAACTTCATTTTTTTTCAGAAAGGGAAAATTTGCTCTTCTCCAGATGAGGACTGACACCTAAAAAACTTTAAGGGTGATGGACTGATTACATCGTCTTCAAGTATCTTCTGCTTCTATAAAACTTGCTGTACTCGACTGAAGAAGCCTACTGTGTGGCGAAAGTTTCAAAAATAAAGATCCTAATGTTCATATTGTTTAACCTAAAAATCTTTGGTATTTTTTTAACCATTTTAATGTTCATTTGTCAGACACGGGAAACCCCAAAAGGGGTTCTTGGTACAGACCATCAACTTCGACAACCCTTACTAGTGAGAACGGCTTTTTTGAGAGGGACCTGCCCCCCCAAAAGCAACCTACGTCTCACCTCTGGCACTATATAAGGCCCCATTCGTCACTTAAACTTCAATTGTTTCAGACAACGGAAAAACTCTTCCCAACTGGGGGCTGACCCCCTAAAAAAAACTTAAGGGGTGAGGATTGATTACATCGCTTCAAGTATCTTCTCTTCTTAATTTTTCTGTACCGACTGAAAAAGCCTCTGTGTGGCGAAACTTTCGAAATAAAATATTAAACTGTTGTATGTGTTTTACCTAACATTGTGGGATTTTATACCTTTTTTAATTTTTTCATTCTGTCAGACCTGAACAAAGGGTATTTTGGGTAAGCCATCAACTTCGACCTCTATAGTGGAAGGGTGGGTTTGAGAGGGACCTGCCCCCCAAAAGAAAACCTACTCTCCCCTCCTGGCACTAAAAAAGGGCCCCCATTCTGTCACTTCAACTTCATATTTTTCGGGAAAAGGAACAATGCTCTTCTCCAGACTGAGGGACTGACACCTCAAAATTTTAAAGGGGTGAGGATTTTTACTCGTCTCAAGTATTTCTGCTTCATCAACTTTGCTGACTCGACTGAAGAACCCTCTGTGTAGGCGAACGTTTCGAAATAAAGATACCTAACTGTTGCATATGTGTTTACCTAACAACTGTGGGTATTTTATACCATTTTAATTTTCATTCTGTCAGACACTGCAAACAAGGGTATTTTGGTACAGCCCCTCAACTTCGACCCCTCTACTATGAGAACGGCTGGGTTTGGGGGGCCCTGCCCCCCCAAACCAACCTAGTCTCACCTCCTGGCACATATAAGGGCCCCATTCTGTCACTTCAACTTCATATTGTTTAGAAAACGGAAAAGTTTTTCCCAGACTGAGGGACGCCCCTCAAAACTTTAAGGGTGATGGACTGATTACATCGTCTTCAAGTATCTTCGTTTATAAATTTTTCTTTCTCGACTGAAAAACCTACTGTGTAGGCAAAAACTTTCGAAAAAAAGATACCTAACTGTTGCATATGTGTTTACCAAACAATCTTCGGTTTTTTATACCTTTTTAAAATGTTCACTGCTCCCTTGGCTTTAGGTTTCTGTTACCATACTCCCTAGCCCTTTTTCACATTCTGTTGTTGAAGCTCTACTTCACCTAGTTTAGGGCTTCGGGGGTTTTTTTCTTACCTGACCAGTACAAAAATAAAAAAAAGGGCATATACCGTGACTGAAACGATAAAAAAATAACCCCCAATAAAAAAAGAACTTTCACGACGTTTCGGGGCGCTTTGGGCCAACAAAGTCACACTAACAGAGGTATGTATGTATGTATAATGTTCGCCAAGTCCCTAGTCCTGGCAGGGTCTCAATCTTGCGATGACCCGCTCTGGCTCCCGGGGAGAAAGTTTTTTACAAAGATGCACATATGCTGTTCAAACACTTCTGGGCAGTTAAAATGGGGCATCTCATAAACGACAACACCGTATTACTCCTAACTATTTAACTAGCGAGGAGGAGGATATGGCGTTTTCACAGGTAAAAGCTTGTTGGTTCGTTGATCCTGGTACACAGTGTGGCCCCGTATCTCTGGTTCCTCTTCGGGGGAATATCATCCAGTTGCCCGCGGAGATCTCAGAACTTCGCACTCCCGAAAAGTTTTTAGGGGCCCCTGGACAACGTGCTGACAGTACTGGCACATTTCCCCCTCAGCCTTGTCTACCATCATCTTGGGTTTGGGAAAGCCCAAAAAAGCCGAGGATGGCGGTACACTGCGCTCTGGACCACTTCTATCATATGGAAGGGGTTCTCCCTGATGCGTCGTACCACTGTTGAGTGGGGGATCCCTAAGACCTCCCCCCTAAGTTTCATGGCTTGGGACTACCCGTTTGGTCTGTCGTAGGTGATTGGGACAGTAATCCCAACATGTGGATAGTTGTTCGCCTTGGGTGCATCATCTGCCGCCTCATTTCCCCGGGTGCCAGCATGGCTGGGGGTCCAGTTTAATGTCGATCTGTTTCCCCGAACTTCTAAGGCGTCATTATGCTCAGGACGATGTGATAGGTAAACATTGTCCTGTGGTTGAGAATGGGGGAGGGCATTGATTGCAGACGGGGAATCAACATGTATGCAGGTCGGATTCGTGTCGTAGGGCATGTACAATCCCTGCGAATCCCCACCAGTCAGCTTGAAGGATGGGGCGTGGTCGGGGAGTCGCCAGCCTTGGTGTACCATTGTGGTACGTCCAGCTGCTGCTCTCTCCTGTCAAGGTCTTGTCAGGGATCTTTTTAAAAAGAATTCTTAAACATTTGTTAACCCTTTTGGGACGAAACCTACTTCGATAGTGGAGGGTACCACTATGACCCCGCCTCCCCCCCTGCTTCCCCCTCACCCCCCTAATTTATAACCATCTCGGCCCTAGCTGTCATTCTAAAAGATTGAGGACTGAACACATCGACTCCAGGGTGAGGGGCTGATTACCTCTACTCCTCCTCTCCTTACGCCTTCCTCTTTTTATTGGACTGATGAAACCACTGTTGGCGAAAAAGTTTTGAATAAAACCCCCTATGCTGCATAAGTGCTCAATCTTCATAAAACCAAACATCTTAGAGGGAGGGGGAAAGGTAGAACGAGATTTTGGGGAAGGGTTAGTCTGGCGGGAAGGGAAGCTTTATTTTAAGGGACGGAGAGAATTGTTGAGATTAGAAAGACCGGAAATGTTTGGAAGGCAGAGGATAGAAAAGTTCCCTGAGTAGAGATTTGGGAGAGAACACTTTCTCCCTCTTTCTCCTGCCCTCCGCATCTGTGATCCTCGTTCCTTCCCGCAGAAATTTCCACTCTTCATAAATTGTTCTCACGTCTTGGTACCTTCCCATTTCATAGACCTGCCCTCTCACGTGCTAAAAAGCAATTTCTTCTCTCCCAAACTCTCTACTCATGGGAACTCTTCATCCTCGCCTTTCCCCAATTTCCGGTCTTTCTAATCCAACAATTCTCTCCGTCCCTTAAAATCAAGCTTACCTTCCCCCAGACTATCATCTTTCCCCTAAACTGTTCATACCTCCCTCCCTCTACGATGTTCCTGGTGTCTACTCTATTTCTTGCTCCTCCTGTCCTTTCAATACTTCGGAAAACTGGTCGATCTCTTTCTACAGACTTAGGACACAAAAATGGGTTTTTAGGCTTCCCGACACTAAAAATGTCTTTTCTGTCAGTAAGATCTAGCCACCCTTTGACGGTTTTCTGCTAAAACTGTTTTCCCCCACTTCCAAACTCGAAAGTCGCCGTCTACTTGAATCCTCTTAATACACAACTTTCCTTTGAGAACCTTAGCCCTGGCTTCATCCTGTAGATGACTTCCTCTCCCACTACTTTTGAAAATACTCCAAACTTCAGAACACCCGTGATTAACCTGAATCCTATTTTTTCTTTCTTTTTTTCTTCTTTTCCCCCTTTTTCCTTTTCCTTTCTCTTCGGGGTTGTCTTTCTTTCCTGTTCGGTTTCTGTTCCTTCTTCATTTATTTTATTTACCACTTCCCCTTTCCGCACCTCTGTGCGCTTGCTCTCCCTCTGTGGGGATCTAGCTCTCTTGCAGTGCTCCCCCTTCCTTTGTTTTTGACTGGTCGTACCTTATTTCCCACTTCTACCCACCACAAATACTACCTCTTCTTCTTCTACTACCCCTACAATACGATGAAATTAAGAATGTGCGGCGTCCCCTTGTCTCGTTGTGGACGTTTTTCCCCCTCCAGCCAGCCACTGGAGGCGAAAAAGTCTACGAGGGGATGCCGGGTTTGTGCATGGTCTTAATTTTTATCTTTTCGGGATTTTACAATTTTTGTACTACTATACTACTACTATACTACCCCCCACCTCTTCCCGCCTATATATAGCCGTCCTGCTCCACCTCTGTTTATTCTTGGACACCCAAACTCCATCGACGAACGATTCGCCCCTTAATTACCCCCTGTTGAGTGGACATCCCCAAGTGGTGGTTACTAAACCTTCGTCTTCACCTTCGGATTGGGAGTCGGTGGTTGCCCCCCAGGGCAGGAAGCCTCCCTTGACTCCCTTTTTATCTGTAGTCTCCCCGCTCCAGACGTACGTGTAGTGTGCAAGAAAGGATAAAATCCGACAATAAAAATTAAGACACATGTGCAACATCTGGATATCTTTTTTGTAGACTTTTCGCCACCCATGGCTTTATAAAATCAGATTCTAGGACATAATAGGAAACAGTAGAACTTATACAAAACTATAAAACCTGGCAACCAAGGGCTCTATAAAAAACTCTGCACAAATTTTAAACCCTCCTCTCACTACTGAAAACCCCGCAATTTCCCTAGACGGCCGACCATGAGAATAAAATTTCCAAGGCTGTTCTTGCTATTCCCAACAAAAATGCTGGAGACCCAGGGATCTGTCTCTCCCCCACCCTCTACTTTTTTTTACACTAACGACATTCCCAAACCTGTTACCAAAACTCCATCACCAACCTATGCAGACACTTACACAACTTATCATATCCAATATAGATACACTCAAGGGCAAAACACAAATAGGGCGACAGGATAGCCATCTGGGAACAAAAATGAGGATCAAAACCAAAGCACTAAATCCAGCATTACAATTTTAACTACAGAAAACGTGATCCTCCATTACCTGTCGAGCTCAGAACAGCTGAGACCCGCACTTACACCCCCATGGACCAATCTGTCACTGCCCTTGGCGTTAATCTTGACTACCTTCTACGCTTACACGGACACATTCACTCAAGGCATGCAATAGTAGTAAGGCCTTTGGGGGGCCTCTACAAGCTGAAACATGCCTCTCAACGCACCAAACTACACCTCTACAAATCCCTTATACGTCCTCTGATAACTTACTCTCTCTTGCAGCAAAAACAAACTTACTTAAACTGCAGCGTGTCCAAGAACAAGGCGTTGCGCGGGGTGCTTGATGTCAGATGGGAGGACTTCGCCACATGCGAGTCTCTACAGCCCAGTTAAACATCCCTGCACTGAATCTGTACTGGAAGACGCTCAGTGACAGACAGATTGACAAACTCGTGACACGACATGACTACTGGACCTTCTCTCCTTGACGAAGACATTCGCAGACCCCACAAACCAACACAACCTTTTCTACTCCTTGCATAATTTCCTGCTCCAAAAACCCTATTTAAAAATAAACCTTGGATTCTCCGAGAGGTACCTTCTATGACAGGTACCATTCTCGGGATCCACGTTCGCCTTACCCTTTGGGTTAAGACATGGCCCCAGTTCTACACTCCTCTCTAGCTCTAAACGTCGCATGTCCCTTCCTTCCGCTCACCCCACCGGAGTCCCAACAGAAGAGCATGAATTTCTTTTCTCAATATCTGCCCCCACGATCGCCCGCTGCGGGGTTAACCCCTGGCTCTATTTCTACGACAAAGAACACCCTTTTCCAGCACTGTTCTTCGTCTGTCCCGTTTTTCCCCGCTCATCCATTTGGGATATTACCTGAACTTTCGTTCGTTCGTCGTACCTCTGTTAGTGTGACTTTGTCAATGGTCCAAGTCGGACCGAAACGTCGTCGTAAGCTTCTGTCTTTTATGTGCGGGTTATTTGTGTAAGGACTAGTACCTTACACTTATCCACATTGAATTTCATCAGCCATTTTTCAGACCAAGACATTAATTTTCTAAATCCTCCTGCAGTTCATTGTTATCCTCCCCCAGAATAAATCATACGGCCTAAATTGTATCATCAGCAAACTTGCTCATGTCACTCGTAATCCCTTCATCAAGGTCATTAATGTAAATTATGAACAAGAGAGGGCCTAAAACTGATCCTTGTGGAACGCCACTAGTAACTAAGCCCCATTCTGATTTGAACCCATTAATGGAAACTCTCTGCTTTCTATTGGTAAACCATGCCTGTATCCATGCTAGAAAATTTACCTCCTATACCATGAGCTGCCACTTTTTTTAAGAGTCTCTTGTGAGGTACTCTATCGAAGGCTTTACTAAAATCCAAATAAACAAAATCATATTCTTTATCACTGTCTACTGCCTCAAATGTTCTATTGAAAAAACGTCAGTAAGTTTGTCAGGGAGGAACGACCTCTCGTGAACCCCTGCTGAGATTCATTTATCAAGTTATGCTCTTCAAGGTGACTTCTAATAATGTCAGCTATAAATTTATTCTAGTAATTTGCCAACTATAGATGTCAGGCTTATTGGAAAGGGAATTTGAAGGAGTGGACTTTTCCCCTGATTTGAATATAGGAACCACATTGGCCATCTTCCACAACTCTGGCACAACACCGTAAGGATGGATGCATTGAACACACTCGTTTTAAAGGCTGACTAAGTTCCATCTGCATTCCTTTAAATACCCTGGAAAATAACTCGTCGGGCCCCGGGGACTTATTTTGGCTTCAGTTTGTCTATATGTTTGGATAACCATGTCCCTCGTGCAGTAATATTAGTCAATTTGAGGTTCGTCGGAAACTGTATAATTGTTAATTACTGGAATCTCATTTACATCTTCCTGTGTAAAAAACTGACAAAAAATAGTCATTAAATAAGGGACACATTTCCAGATTCATTATCCGTCAGCTGTCATCCCAATTTTCCAGAGGTCCTAACTTTTTCCTTAACCTTCGTTCCTTACACTTGAAAGACCCCTTTGGATTAGTCTTTGGATTCATTGAACTCTAATTTCATAGTCACGTTTAGGCCCTTTCTAATCCCCTATTTTACTTCTCTTTAAGGGCTGAAATATGTCACGTAAGGTTTAACCTCTCCCCTTCTGATGCGCCTATATATTCCCCTTTTCTTTCCCTAATAAATGCTTTAGCCTCCTGGTAACCCATTTGGGATCGTTATTATCAGATCTAATTTCTCTCTGGGGAAAGTATATACTCTGAACACGGCGTACATTTTTAAGAAAAGAATAAAAAACGCAGATCCCTTCGTAATCATAAGTATGATCATCGTAAATAGAATCATTAGCTAGATAACCCCAATCAAGATTTGACAGGGGTTCCTTAAGGGCAACTTACCCTACAGCCCCCTTAAAGAGTCGGGATATGACTGCTGAGTGTAACATTCAAGGGTTTAAGTTGTTCCATGTGGATAGATGTTGTGGGAAGGGGGAAGGAGTTTCATTATATGTTCGAAAAAATATTAACTGTTGCATAAAAACAGGTATAAAAATAGATGGAACAGCAACAGAATCTGTTTGGGTAGAATTTGAAGAAGGTCAAGAAAAACTAATTCTAAGTGTAATATACCGACCTCCAGGCTTGGATCACGATAGAGGGAGACTTCTTTGGGACGAAATTGTTAGGGCTTCTAGACACAATAACATAGTGATTGTAGGGATTTTAACTTTAGTCAATGACTGGAATTCTTTGACGGTAATCTGGAGTCCAGTGACTTTATGGAAACAGTTTCAGACTGTTTTCTGAAGCAGTGTGTAACAGAGCCTACCAGGGGTAATAATTTGCTTGACCTAGTCTTGTCAAATAAGGAAACACTCGTAAATAATCTGGAAATCACTGAAGAGCTTGACGCAAGTGATCACAAATCCATCACTTTTAGCATTAACTGGGAATACTGGAATAATGATAATACAGTAAAAATCCCTGATTTTCGTTCTGCCGGTTATAATGGACTTAAATCATACCACGTTTCAGTTAATGCAATGACATCGAAGTTCCCAGCACATGCTATCAAACGTAGTTCATTAATCTTATTTCTTGCACTTCGACTGTTAGCATAAAATACCATTACATGTTTTTTCTTCTGCACATTTTTCCTATTCATCTTTGTTTTTACACAATTTCTGAAATTATCATTACCTAGGGTTATTCCATGACAGTTACTATTAAGATTCTTAATATCAGAGCATATGTCAATATATCCATACTCATTTTTTATCATTTCTAATCCCATTCTTTCTACTAATCCTAGTTTAAAGTCCTAACAACCCCTCAACTGAGTTAGCAAGAAAACCCACACCTGCCTGGGGGGGATAAGTGAACCCCATTCCTGGCATACATGTCATTTCGGCCCATAGAAGTTGTCCCCGTTGTCAATGAATGGTACTGCATTAACTTAACAGCGTTTGTCCAGCAGCAATTAATACCAATTGCTCTGGACAAACCATCATTTCCGCCACCCCTTCTTGGCAAAATGCCCACCATATAACAGCGCCCCCCCCTTCTTCCTAATTTATGTCTATTGCTGTCGTGAACCTTCTAAGTCCTCGCTTCTGCGCTTGCCTTACATCATTGCCTCCAGCACTGAGGCTGATGATGGGAGTGATCCCATTACCGTTCATGTGTGTCAACGGCTAACAATGTCTCCATCCCAGCCCCAGGAAAGCAAAATCTCTGTCTCCTACTCCTGGTCCTTCAAGCAGAAAGCCTATCCATAAATTACCTGGTATCCCAACTACAAACAATATTCTTACCTTCCTTGTGTCGTTTGTAGTGGCGTTCCCAGTAGTCGACTCACATTTGTCGGGTAGCACCGAGAATGCATTGGTGTTTCCACAACAGTTTCACAGCAGTTCTCTTTCTTCTTCGTCGTCTCTACCTTTCCATTCGGTCTTCTTATATCGTCAACTTCGTCTCATGCAGTCCTGCCACTGTCCACGTTCCCTTCTTGACCTGAGAACTCGAAACATGGTAGACTACACGAATCTCTTGTTTTCTCAGTCAATCGCCGTATCACATCTTCGCTTACCCTCAATTCTTCCTTAAGTGCTGGTAAAGTTGCTCGATTCGGGCATCCTTGGTTTCATCACGGGGAGCATGTTCAGTCGTAGGGACGCTTTCGGATTTCTCGGCGACTTCACTTGCCTCTTGCGCTTGTGATGCGATGTATGAGCACGAGCAAGATGGTTCTTGAAGAAAAATAACTGGCATAAAATACCGACACTATGAAACATAAACACATATGAGTTTTAATGTGATCCTTTATTTGACAATATTTCGCCCACACAGTGGGCTATTTTTAATGTGTATGGTGTGTGAGGAATTATATTCCTTTAAATGTTCTATGGTGGTGTGAGGAATTATACAAGCGCCTGTGGAAGGAGGGTGGATGTGAAAGGTATCAGGATTAATTCAGGGACTGGAGCCACAGATCAGTTCCCTAGATCTGTGGTAGTTCTAAACATCTGGAGTCGTGAATTCCTAGGGAATTTCACGACTCCAGATATGTAGTCGTAACTCGTGGTAAAGCTTCACCTTGTAATACTTGAGTGTCCAGGCAGGAGGCATTCGGTAATATATCTATGAAAAAATAAAAGGTATATGATAACTGATCAATGATAAACCTTATTTTTTATAAAGAATGTTTACAATGGTTTACAGTTAAGATAAGATAAGATAAGATTTTCTTCGGGATTTTTAATTCCCGGCGGGTTAGACATGCGGATAACCCAAGAAAAGTCAGTGCGTCATCAAGGACTGACTGTCTCATTTCCATGTGATCCTCAATCTTGTCCCCCAGGATGCCACCCGCACCAGTCGACTACACCCAGGTTACCTACTTGCTGCTAGGTGAACAGGACAACAGGTGAAGTAAGGAAACGTGTTCGAAATGTTCACCCGCGGAATTCGAACCCGGGAAACCTCCGTGTATGAAGCCGAGAGCTTTTAGCCTCCAGACCTGGTTATGCAAACATTCTAAGCTTCTAATGTGTTAGATTGCAACAAGTGAGCAGGAACTCTCACTCATCACCAATAAATCGACACAACAGGAATTTAAATGACACAATTTTGTGATGAAGGGTTCAGAGAACCGACATGTAGATAAAATTAGACACCTGTGCAACTCTTGGATATCTTTATGAGGAAAGTTTCGCCACACAGTGTGCTTCATCAGTCCAAGCAAAGTACACGCAGCACCATCATCTCTCCTAATGAGACTAGATAGATACATCTCTCTTGCCTGTATTTCGCACAATAGTACTCGTGGCTTCTCCAGTGCTACCCGAACTACAAGATTCGTCGTCGCGCACGCAACAACGTTCCACCTTCATCACCTCATAAAGACCTCACACCAGGCTGCGCCACATGTGTCCTCCATCCTTTATCAAATCACACACCTAATTTTAACCTATAACTTTTATCAAACATTAATTGAAACATATGAATATTTTTGTTATATTATAAGTGTTGACCAGGTTCATTTAGCTTCACCTTAAACAATGTTATGTCAACCAACAGGTAACTTAGACCAGGTCACAAGTTACCCATAAACATTACATCTGGAATGTACTGCAAGTTAGGTCCAGGTTTCTACTAGTACAACCTAGATAATACATCAATAATAGTATTGTATTAAGTTTGGATAGAATTTTAACAATATGTTAGGTTAAAAGGACACAAGTGCATCTAATGTGACATTTTATTGTGGCAACGTTTCGCTCTCCAGGAGCTTCATCAAGCCGGAGAGTGAAACGTTGCCACAATAAAAATATCACATTAATTGCACTTGTGTCCTTTTACTTAATAATAGTATTGACAAGTTAAACTGGTTACATAGCTATAACCTAGACAATACTTTAAGTACACTAATGACAATACATCAAGTACACTAGTTACCTGTTGTGTTGACATAATTCGTGTCTCAGTTATGGGAAACTTTAGAAAATAATATCTAGAACTGAGTATACTACAAACTCTAACCATACAGTAGAGCGAAAAGCTAATAAGCTAATGTGAAGAACTTGGGAGTGTTAATGTAAGAAGATCCCAACTGCAAGTATCATAAGAGTGTCACTATCACATCTGGGAGGAAAATGATACATGGATAATGAGAACTTTTAAAACAAGGAATGCCGTGTCACTGATGTTCCTTTTTAAGTCACTTGTTCACTCTGTGCCGGAATACTGCTGTACACAATAGTGGGAAAACAACAGATACAGGATAGAGTGTACAGAGATATTCACTGCGCGCTAAGTTCAGCCAAGCATTCTTAATTATGGGCAACTGTTTCTGTTGATGTCCTTCGTCCCTATTTCTGAGAATGCAGGCGAGAAAAAGATATATCAAAATCGACACTGGAGATCTGGAGGAATGGTCCCAATACTTGCATACAGAAATCACTTCTACGAAAAACAAAAGTTTAAACAGATGGATAACATACCAGTGACAAGCAGACTGCCATGAATCCCTAAGACAGAAAACACAATAAGTGCCCGGGGCCCAAGACTTATCAACAGTTTCTTACCATGTACAAGAGATATTACATTAGAATCCTGGCTGCCTTCAAGAGGGAACTTGACAGATACCTAAGGTGAGTGCCCGATTAACCAGGCTGTTGTTCATAAGTTGGAGTGGGTGCAGTTAACAGTAACAGCCTGTAATAACGTTGGTAGAATTACCGACAATATCTAAAGTAAAAGGACACAAGTGCAACTAATGTGACATTTTATTGTGGCAACGTTTCGCTCTCCAGGAGCTTTGACAAAGCTCCTGGAGAGCAAAACGTTGCCACAATTTCTTGCAATTGAGACAAAGGGGGGAAGACTGCATGATGTATTGGAATGATCTGCTGCACCGCACACAGGGCATTCTGCCGCAGATCTGCAGTGTTTAGCGAGGTGCCCATGACTTCAGCAATTACGACACTGTTGGGGAGTGGGAACTACTTGATGGACCTCTAGGTGATGGCCCACAATATAGACAGAGGACAGAAGTTCATTGCAGTTAAAGGTTAAACTAGCAATGTTACTAGGAAAGCTCCGCCCACGAGTGGGCAGGATGTATGTATCTTCCTTAAGAATAGGGAGGTTCTGAAGGGATAATTGTTCTAAAATATCATCGACACAAGACAAAAAATCACTCTGTACAATGGTACACGTTAAGACCAAAGTACCACTGCAAGAATTAAGAGTATCGTGCTTACGAACGGTGACTGGTATGATATCTATGGAAGTGATGAGGAGAGAGCATGCGCTTGTTCTGAATTTTGTACTGCTACGACATCCACACGGCTTCGAGAGCGTGAAGGATATAATTTGGCCGACGTTCCATAAAAGAGTTTTACCAATTCCATGATCCGAAAGTTTGAGATGTCGTAAGTAAGATAAGAATTTGTCCATTGCATCACGTTAGCCCCGTAATGCAAAGGTAGCGAGTGTTGATAGGGGTTTTTGACGATCATCGACGAACTGCGTCATTTAGGCTGTCTTGGACGTTCAGGGAGCAGTTTACCGAGGGCAGTTCTGACCTGAGGGAGGTTGGGTGATCAAAAAATCATTGCTCCCTATTCGGGGGGAAGCCAGCTGCTTTGTGAAAGGATGCTAGAAAGCGCAGCATGAACAGAAACGGTTTGACACTGCAGCATCTGAAGCAGGTGACAAAGTGTCACCGGCAGACGGCACGGGATATGAGAAGAGTCGGAAAGAAATTGGTCCGATTATGATGCCGAGGTCAGAACAGCTTGTGGGATCAGAAAGGGGTCTGGGGAGGAAGGGTTTCATGGGCGAAGACTCCGTAATTAGGTTGCTTCTTCTGTAATATCTCCTTCTTGTTATTTTAAGAAAGGAAAGAAAGAAAGAAAAAAAGTGGGACAGCAGAGGGACAGTCGCTAGGAGGCAAAGAGGACCTCGAGCGCACTGGTAGTGAAGATGCAGCGTGGAACTGTTGCATACCTACCCATCACGCCAGGAAACCAGCCCTCTAGGATAAGCAGCCTGTGAGGAAAAAGTTAATAGATAGATTTGGAGCAGCAATTAGTAACAATAGTTTCATAACCAGCTACTAGCTAAGGTAGGGTAAGTAACGCTCCCGCCTTTCTTCTCCCTCCCCGAAAGTGATAGTTTCATTGCCGGCTACTAGTTAAGGTAGGGTAAGTCACGCTCCCGTTTTTCCCGCCTTTTCTCCCCCCCACCCCTAAAAGTGATAGTTTGATTGCCGATGCTTGTTAACGTAGGGTCAGTCTAGCTCCCGCTATCCCTTCCACTCCCTCTTTCCCCCCCCTCGAAAGGTGACGTATGGGGCTCTGGTCAAACAGAAATTCATCGAACTCGCGCTCCCAACACTACTGTAAGGACATGCCCCTGACACTTGTATTCTAGTGGATTTATTGGGTTAAAAAGCTTCACTTTTGACCATTAATAAAACTTATTCCTTTCAGGGCTTGCTCTAGGTTGGACTGTTGTAAAGTCACCACGTCTTTTGAGTAATGTACACTGCCATGGAGAGTGATTATTTAAGCAGTGGGTAACCTGTCTATCTTTTCAGCTTGGATGACAGTGAGGGTCACTGTCATCAACGACAAGAACGGAGACGGATTAACGTCCTGGAGACGTCACATTTTGTATTGAAACTACCTGTTGCACCAGTATAAATTGCAGGACGTAAACCCCACATCATTGCAGCGGTAAAGAACCTGTTTTCCTGTCATTGGGATACTACTCACTGGTATACTAAGGAGTGGCATCGTTACCTACCCTGTGCTTTGTTTGCCATGAGGGAAGTTCCCAGTGACTCTTTGGGGTTTTCACCTTGAACTTCTCTATGGTAGGACAGGCCAGAGGCCAGTGTCATCCTTCAAGACTCCCCCCCCTAACCACCCCCCCCCCCCCCCCCCCCCCCCCCGGACCCCTATTCTCTTCGGTAACAGATGCCGATTCGTAATCTTACCAGTTTCTCCTGACCTTAGATCTAAACTTGAGCGAGACCTCTGACTATGTTTCGAAAAACCTAAGTTTGTCAATGGACCAGTACAAAACCTTCTTTTTTGATTCCAAAAGTCGGAGGAGAAGTTTTAACGTAGGGTGATGAAAAGTCTTGTACTTTGCCTATTAGGTCAAATAATTAATTAGTAGCATGGACAAGGTCCATTAAAATATTAAAAATTTGTGGGAAAGTTGACTACCTCATAGAAGTCAAGGGGAAAAACCTAAGCTTTATCATATCAACATCCTTAAGAAATATTACCGAAGAAATTCGGTTGTTAAGTGCCCTTAATAACTTTGACTTAGTTTTTCACACGAACTTGATAAGACAACTGAAGAATGTAAAGAGTGCGTAATTGACACTCCTAACTTAGACCATGATGAAGAACTACACGGACTTGTTGTCTTCTTGACCACTCGGGAGACGCAAACCCATTCATATTTATGAATCTTTGGATGACCATAAGAGACATGAACTACGTCAATGTATGAGTAAACTTTTCAGACGTCTTTACTGATATTCCAGTGTTAACCTCCACTGTAGTCCATAAGATTGACTTATGACGGGACAATCCTATCAAACAGAGAATTGTTACCCAGTTCCAGTTCACCTTAGGATGCATTTGACCGAGGGTAGAGAAATTATTAAAATAGAGATCATGAACTTCAGTATCTGCATATTGTTCACCAGTAGTCATGGTTAAGAAGGAGGATAATCAATATTGACTTGCTATTGGACTTCAGAGGCCTTAATGCTATAACTCGGTGGGATGCTGGAGCCTATGCCCTTAATGATAAGCGATCTACCAAAATTTTATGACTCCTCCTTCTTTTCAGAGATTGATTTAGTGCAGGCTATCATCAAGTAATGATAGATCCTTCTTCTAAGCAGTACACGCTTTTCTACACACAAGGAACTGATGCAGTATAGCACTATTGCCCTTCCGGTTGGTAACTGGCCTTGCTACCTACTGTGAGACTGATGAGAAAGGTTTGGGTAATATTCCAATGTTTTCAGTTTATTTGATAAACATTTAAGTAATGACATCTACGTGGGGGCGAACATATCCAAACATTAACATTCAGTTTTTGCGTAGGTTACGCTCACATGGCCTCATGCCAACCGAAGAAATGCTTCCTTGGGTATTCAAGTATAGATATCTTGGACTGATACTTTCTAATAAACTCTCTGCAGCCTCTCCCAGTAAGATCAAGTTTTATTAGAATTTAAATTCCCAAAACCAAGAAGCTCATGCGAAGGCTTACTTGGTTCTGTAAATTTTTATGCACTGTTTTATCATGAGCCTTACGATCTTGCAGGCATCTTATCTGACTTCCTTAAAAAGTCTGTGAAGGAAACTCTTGGGGAACTTTTCGGACTTAGCTCGGGAAAAGTTTTAATGAGATTAAAGTATCTTTTCGAAAGATCCTATACTTAAGATTCCAGATATTAATAAAACATTTTGTTTGAGAACTGATGCTCCAATACTTGGCCTTCCTTGGGTTGTTAATACAATACCACGATGGTACTCCCTTCCCTGTATGCTTCCTAAGCTGGAAACTCCTTCCCGCAGAAACAAGTACTCCACAATAGAAAGGAATGTTTAAGCCTTGTGTGGGGTATCTCCAAATTAATTTATTTGCTGGGAAAAAGAAATTCATTTTAGAAAGGACCACTAAACCTTTGATTATACCTAGAAACTTTTAAGGGAACAACAGTCGCCTCTTGAGGTGGACATTGGCTCCAGGCTTTTAAGTTCCCATTATTGGGTATATCAATGGTTATCCAATTAATTTCTCTGACTGGTTAAGTCGTGACAGTCAGTAGAAGATTGTTGCATTACGCGACTTCCACATGTTAAAACTTTTTCCTCGCCTTATTCTTCTTTATATCCTTGGATATAAGTTCTTGGTATGGGGTGGTAGTGTGAGGGAAAAGTTCAATAGATATGAGTAGCAATATAGTAACGATAGTTTCATTGCCGGCTACTAGTTAAGGTAAGGCGTAAGGTCAAGCTCCCGCCTTTTCTTCCCCCTCCCCAAAAGTGATAGTTTCATTGCCGGATACTAGTTAAGGGTAGGGTAAGTCACCCGCTCCCGTTTTTCCCGCATTGTCTTCCCCCCCACCCCTAAAGTGATAAAGTGATTAGTTTGATTGCAGCTGATTGTTAACATAGGGTCAGTCTAGCTCCCGCAAATCCCTTCCCCCCCTCACCCCCCCCTCGAAAGGTGGACGTAGGGGCTTTGTCAAACAGTAAATCACTCGACTCGCAGCTCCCAACACTACTGTAAGTACATAATGCCTGCCTTGTATTCTAGTGGATTTATTGGTTAAAAGCTTCACCTTTTGACCAATAATAAACTTAGTCCTTTCAGTCTTGCTGTAGGTTGACTGTGTAATAATCACCACGTCCTTTTGAGTAATGTACAACGCCATAGGAGAGTGATTATTTAAGCAAGTGGGTACCTGTCTTATCTTTTCAGCTTGGGATGACTGTGAGGGTCACCTGCAATCAACGAGAGCAGAACAGGAGACGATTTAACGCTGGAGACGTCCCATTTTGTATTGAACTACCTGTGACCCTGTTATGAAAATTGCAGAACGTAACCCACATCATTGCAGCGGTAAAGAAACCTGCTTCATGTCATTCGGGGATACTACTCACTGGTATACTGATGAAGAATAGCCAGTGGATGGTTCACCAACACTGCGACCCCCCCCCCCACCCATCATCAGCAAACGGCTTCGATTTCAAACAAACAGTGTCACACAACACCAGACCACCCTGTAGTATTAGCGTTGAGTTCAAATGTTATTTTATTCATTTCATTTTAATTTTTCTTCAAATAGGATATAACCTTTCATGTTTTTATTGTTTTATGTTTGATTTAATAAATAATGAAGTGTTTATCTTTGTGAAATTATTATTTCTTTTTCTATTCATTAATGTGTCCTTGGAGGAGGAGCCAGCCTGAGTAGGCAGCAGAGGGACAGTCGCACTAGGAGGCAAGGAGGACTCGAGCGCATGTAGTGAAGATGCAGCGGATGTGGGAACGTGTTGCATTACCCTACCCATTCACGCAAGTAGCCAGCACTTTGGGATAGCAGCCTCGCATCTACGAGTACTCGGCAGACAAAAGAAAGAGCATGTCAGAAACCACCACAAAGCATAACTCCTTCGCCTGCAACCTCCAGAACCGACAGTAGCTTCCGGAGATCACCCATTACCGAAGGGACCCCACCCACTTCCCAGAAATCCGGGAAGGGAGTAGGGTACCTTCAGACAATTTAGATTCCACGGTAAGCCACACCACCCCGAGGGACCCACGGAGTGGGACGAACGCCGGAATGCCAGCCTTTATCTAGAAACTGTAATGCTAGAGGGAGGAACCCAGAGGCTACAGATGGGATGGAAAACAAGGGGAGGGTAGGGAGAGGAAAGGAAAGGAGAAAAAAGAGGGGGGGTTTGGGCAAGGCGGGGTAGGGAAGGGAGGATTCGAGGGTAATTATGCTCGGTCGGAGGAAGAAGACCAAGCAGTCAATTCCTCAGACCGATAGCCTCTTTGTCACTTCAAGGAGCCCCCCTTAAAGAGGTTTCCTCTATAAAAACCGCATTCATATATTCTAATCGATGCAGAATGTTGATACTACCTCAAGATTTCAGATATCTTATCATTAACAATGAGGTGTTTTGCCATATTCTGCAAAGTTTGCAGGAAGGTATCTCTGAGAGGTTGGATGTTTCGACACTCATAAGATATTATGTTCCAGTGTTTATTTCTATTTCTGTCTACACAATTTGATTTTAATGTCACTGACATCTCCATATAAACCATACTGACGGAGAAACTTGTAGTCTAGCCATAGTCTACCTACTGACATTGTTACTTTGTCCATGGATATGTTTAACTTGACACATTTCATTATGAAGATTGAGACACCCATTGCAACAATTTTATCACACTGCATTATGATGGATACTGGATCTGCTGGTTTCAGTCTGTACTGCTTTATATTCTTCAAGCTCGTTTTCTAGGTCCTCTCTGACAATGTTTCAAAAAACTTCTGTATGAAAAAAATGTACTCAACATTTCCTTAATTTAATGCTTATTTAGCTAATTCACCAACTTTGTGATGCTCATGGAAGTGAATATGAGAGGGAATATACAAAAACTTAACTGTAATCCCCTTTATTATTAATTTATATATAAAATGCACCTAGCTTCATATACAAAAGGATTTCTGGCTATTTGCAAGGGGTAATGAGAAGAAGAATAGTTAGCTTCATTCTGTGTGCGGTCGTAGTTTCCACAAGCTTGATAGCAACAAGTACTACAAAAAGCTCAATGTGTAAGGTGGAATCCCAGTAATTAATCCTAATACACATCTGTATAATAGCACCATCAGACTTGTTTACAATAACATCACTCACCGCCCTCCCGCTGCCAAGGTTGTGGGAGCCACCAACTTACACTGTGATATTATTCTTCGTCCTAAAGTCGTGTATATGTTCCAGAGCACTGATTTGATAATCACAGGTGACCATTGTGCTTGACTAGTTTCTTGGGAAGATAGGTGAGCATACAAATCATACTGATATCACAGTGGTATCAGTGTCCTCGACCTTCTGGTGCTGCATGACCGTCATGTTGCTTAATCATCTGCCATGCATGACAGTCATTCTCATCAACCATCCAGTGTTGAATCACATACATACTCTTAAATCATATGATGGTCCCTGACAGTACTGTTCCAACACCATCTGGTGTTCTATGAGAATAAATAACAAAAAAGGCATAATACCGTGACACAAATAATCTTAAACGATACACAAATAACCCGCACATAAAAGAGAGAAGCTTACGACGACGTTTCGGTCTGACTTGGACCATTGACAAAGTCACACTGAGAATCATGTCCCTATACCATCTTGTGTTGCATGATAGGCATTCTCCTCAACCATCTGGTTTTACATGATTGTCGTGTCCATCAACAATCTGGTGTTGCATGTTTGTCGTGCATGTCAAACATCTAGTGTTGCTTGATGGCCGTGCTTGTTAATTTTCTGGTGTTGCGTGATGGTCGTACAAGTCAGACATGTGGTATTGCATGATGATTATTCATGTAAATCATTTGTTGTTACATGATGGTCGTACACGTGGAACATGTGCTGTGACATGATTGATCTACACATTACCCATCTGGTAATGCATGATGGACTACATATCAATGATCTGGTGTTGCATGATGATCATGGTCATGCATATCAATCTGGTTGGAGATATGACCCTGGTGTCAACTTATCAAACTGTATCAGACAGTTTCCTTTGATGGAGCCAACTTTCCCGAAGTTTATATTGCCAGGAAATTTAATTTAATAAATGTCTCCTGAAGTTACCATTGATTCTGAGTCGAACCTGGATAATGCAGTTAACATTAAGACGAGTCACCATACTGTATTACAATGATCCATCCTTACAGTTACTGTAGCCAGGGTTGTGTTATAAGGAATAAGGTATTGTGATCAGCACTGTTATTGTATTTCTTCCTTTATACTTCACTTTCGTTTAATACTTAGGAATCAAATTCGTGTCTTGTAAAAAATTCATTTCCGTTAATATCATTTTTTTTTTACATTTTTTAAATAAAAACGGGGGCATAACATTTTTTTTTCGTTATTTACTTTTTATTTGCAGGAGACAAGATTCTATTCGGGGGCCTTTCATTTTTAAACTCTCGAAGGGACTGACGCCAAAAAAGCTCCAGCAGGGCAAAGTTTTGGAAAAAAGTGCGTAGTTCAAGTCCTCTTTGTTTGATTTTTTTTTGAGTGAAAGTCGCTTCTTGGGCCCGGGCCAATGAAATTTTTCAGAAAAAATTCTTTATGTTCAAACCCCTGGAAAAAAAGGATACTTCTGGCTATAAATGTATT
Organism: Cherax quadricarinatus; assembly: GCF_026875155.1. Classification (NCBI taxonomy): domain Eukaryota; kingdom Metazoa; phylum Arthropoda; class Malacostraca; order Decapoda; family Parastacidae; genus Cherax; species Cherax quadricarinatus. Next base: position 28,857 of record NW_026499533.1, on the reverse strand, counting down.
ATGCCCCAAAGTGTTTTGCATTTTTTGATTATCCCCAGGGGCCCGTCGTTAGGAGGGGATGGAGGGGGCATGTCACCGAAAAATTTTGAAAAGGAAACGGCAAAAATTTAAATTTCCCTTTTCCCTCCTACCCCAGGAAAACAGTTGTATGGTAGCAGATTGTAATCATATCCAAAAATTTTTGAGTGGTTTAAACCCCCCCTCTCTCAAAAAAAAAATTTTCCACACCACACACCCAAACACACACCCACAAAACACCCTAAAACATTAACCCCCTTTTGCACCATGCCGGGTTTTCAAACCCATCCCCCACCCCCCCCAAACCCCCGAGAAGGGGAGCAATGGAAAAGGGAAACTTTAAGGGTATGGTAAAATTCACGCAGTTGGAATAACGAATAAGTTGGGGGGAATTTGGCAGGAAAGAACACAGAAGCATCACCAGACTTTTTTTGGGCACTCACAAAACCAAACTCCCGGGAATGATAATGAGGGCAGTCTTTACAACTGCATATCAATCCTGAGGAAAGATTAAGGAATACAGATTGTTGGGGGTTTTGCACTGCTCATAAAAAGCCTTTGGAGTTTAAAGTGGAGTGAAAAGGAAAGGGACGGGGGAAAGAAAGGGGCCCTATATGGGAGGAAAACATTCAAAACTGGGGGTCCCTAGGAGGTGTTTTGCAGAGATGATAACCCTCCACAGAATGGCAAAAGGGCAAAGGCAAAATTATGATGGGGCACCGGCCCTTTTTGATACACTGGGTGAGGTAGCAAGTGAAAAGCTACTAGCTGAGGGCGAAAACCAAATTTCACAAAAAACCCAATCATCATGTTAGGGGGCTCCCAAAAGGAGAAGAGGGGAAATGAAGCAAAAAAAAAATGGCCCCCAGATTCCCCTTTAAAAGTATTTTTTCGGGGCATTGAGGACTCACTTTTTAAAAGGGCCCCATTTTGAGCTAGTGATGACGGGGTCCTGAGTTTTGTATCAATGGTAAAGTTACAAGTGGAAGGGAAGCAGAAAGAAAAAAGACAAGAGAAGCTAAACTACAAAAAAGGAACAACTCATCTGAAATTTTCCTACTGGGGGTTCGGTGGGAAAGAAAAACTTGGGGGAAAAAACAGTAAATGAAATATGGAATACATGATGGGGAAAATGAAAGGATGCAGAGGAGGGGGCTTTTTCCTTAGGGAAACAAAAAATAATGAGACCAAAATGACACTTGGTTCACCCAAAAGGGTGCAAAAAGGGCCAACATTAAAGCCACAAAGATAATGAATAAATATAGAAGAAAAGGCCCCCGGGAAAAATAAGGACATTATTTCAAAGAGCCAGAAAAGGAAAAATTGCACAGATGAGGGCCCCCAGTACAAAAACAAAAATGTTTAGTTTTAAAAAAAGTCTAGTCAAACCCTGAAGCTGCTGGCAGCCACATCAGGGGGAAAAGCAAAGCCCAAATTAACCCGGCTGAGGAAGGAGGGGGGGATTCACGGGAAACAAATGAAAAATTTATATGATTTTTTCAACATTTGATTTAAGGAAGTATTTTCAATGGAGACGGGAAAGGGACTCAGGTACGAGGGAAAATGGGGGGGTTTACCCCAGAAAGGGTACGGGGCCCAAAATTTACACACAACCGGGGAGGAGGTGAAGAGGCTGCTATTGAACTAGATACCTCAAAGGGGTGGGACCGGACATCTCTCCGGGGGGTTCCTGGGGGAACAGGGCGGGGGTTTAAAGCCACTAAAACAATTTTCATAACATTTTTCGAAACAGGGCGACAAACCTGAGATTTGGAAGACACCAAATATAGCCCCAGCTTTTTTTAAAAGTAGAGGGACACGCAGCTTTAAATCTACAGCCCATTGTCACCACAAGCAAAGTCATGGAGAAAAACATCAGTAGAAGGGGTGGGGGAAAACACCGAGAAAGGAATGACGTATTCACGCCCAAACAGTACGGTTTCGGGGAAGGGATATCCTGTATCAAAAACCTACTGGATTTTTTTACGACAAGGTGACAGAAGTAAGAAAAGAGTTTGGGGGGGGTTGGTTTTTTAAAAAAAAAACGCGATTCTAAAAGCTTAGAGGACCCCCAAGGGGAATACTAGAAAGGACTCCCCTTTTTTACCCATCCACCCTTGTTAAACTGGGTTTTCGTAACAAGTAGTCAAAACCCTTTTTCCCAAATTTTATCCTTTTATAAAATCAGTTTTAAATTTAATTATTGTTTTAAAGGATTACAATGGTAGGCTACTTACTAGAGAAATTTAAAAATTTTAAATTAAATTTATTAAGCATTATTTGGTCTAAGGTATAAAAAATTAAAATTTAAAAATTAATCACAGTAATCAAAATAAAAATCACATTTTCTCGAATTCAATATTATTGTGTGAAAGAAAACTTATCACATTTAAAAATTCTTAAGTCCCCTTTGGGTTTACATTAACTTTTTAAAAAGATATTACAAACTTGTACAAAAGTTTGTGTATGCTTTGAAAAGTGCCTTAAGTAGATCGCTATGTCTCCACCGACTAGACTTTAAAAAGTGACTGACAAAGCCTCAAATTAAACTATTCTTGCCCGATTTGGCAACCAAAACAGTCTGCTTGAACAAAAAAAACAAATGAAAGCCGAGCAAAAAATATAACAGGAAACGGCGACACAAAAACAGGAACAAGGAATAATATAACGCACTGTAGGGACCATCACAAAATCCTCCAAAAAGCAAAAAAACCCCCAAAATACTGAATCAAATTCCCAGCTTAAGAAAATACCCGACTGTGATCATACCAAAAACCCAGTACAAATTAGGGAGAAGTTTAAAGCTCGGGCCCGGGAGATGCTCAAAGTGTCTATGGGGACACAAAACCCTCAGAAAACGTCGAAAATCACAAAGGGCCCTTACAAGGTTCGTAAACAGAGTTCTACAAAAAACTAACAAGAATGAGACAACAATCTGTCCAACCAGCAAGCGAGTCAAAGAGCAGACTAAATTACTTCAAGCGAGGTGAGGAAAACCCCCCCCCCTCGATCACTTTGAAAAAGCTCCGGGAAAACCCTGCAGCTCAGAACCGGCGTCAAAACGAGAAAAACAGGGGAAAAAATTAAAGAAAGTTAGACAACCCAAGACTTGAACTGAGCAAAAAATTAAAGTACACCCTAAAAAACACAAGTCAAAAAACAATATAAAGAAATAAAATTTACATTTAAGCTATTATCGCAAATATAAGCAAAAAAAAAATTTTATATAAAAAGGTAAATACATTATATATTTTTTATTTTTTTTTTTTTTATCACACCGGGCGATTCCCACCAAGGCCGGGGTGGGCCCAAAAAAAGAAAAACTTTCACCATCATTCACTCCTTTCACATTATATTTTATACATAAAAAATCATTGTAACCCATTCAGGGGTTGAAAAACGGGTTGTTTAAAAATTTTCTTTGAACTGCAAGAAGGCTTTCAAACACTTTTTAAATCAACAAAATTAAATCCACAATTTTGGGAAATCTGTCAGATATTACGGGAAAAGTACTCCCAGTGGTTCAGAGAAACCTGACGGGAAACGCAAAAGCGAATCAAGGCGCGCGACGAGGGTGTAAAAGGGGGGCCCCTGTGCCGAGTGGGGTTCTACAGGGGGTCCGTCATAGGACGGGTTGGATTTCGGGTATATGTGAATGCCATGGGGAAAGGGAGGGGGACTCGAATTGTCAAATTCCCTGAAAAGACGATGGGGAAGCTAATGAGGAAAATTTTAAATTTCCGCATAAAAGATCGGGCAGGGACTACAAAAGAGACTGAACAAGCGCAAGCTTCGTCCAGCAATTGCTCCCAGAGTTTTAAAACCCCCCCCCAAGGGAAAAAAGACTGGGGGAAGGGGGAAAAAAGACGCAGTTAGATTTCAAGGGAAAAAAGCCCCAAAGACTGCAAACCTCACCAAAAAAAAAAATGAAGGGGGGGAAAAAATGCCAAAAACGCAACCCTGAGGCGCACGTTCCCAAAAAAAAAAATGGGTGCAAAAATTTGGGAACCTGGAAAAATTTGGAAAGTGGTTTTAAAACTCAGTAAGGAAACGTTCAAGATTGACCTGTGTACATCAGCTCATTTTGGACATGCCCGCCAGGTTTTTGGGTTTCCCCTACCAGGTCAAACATGTCCGTAACTGGAGGAAAATGCAAAGGTTTTCAGGCAGACTAAACCCCCCAGCCATGGGGGGGGTGTCCTACGGGAAGGGTTAAGGAAAAACGACCCGACAAGACCCCCAGGCAGGAGGGATGGGGGGACATTTTAACAACATACAAAATCCCAAAATGAAGGGAAAAATGGAAAACGGACATTATGTTTCAGAAATGGGACAAGACCAACAAGGGTTCACATATAGAAATTGAAAAACTTAGTTTTTAGTCACAGGAAAGTTAGGAAAAATTTTTCAGTGAAGAGTTGTCAGGGGGCAGAAAAAATTCCCCGGAAAAATGTGGAGGGGGGAGGCCGGATCCCTTTTTTAGCTTTTTTAAAAAGGTATCCAAAGCTCATGGGCTTTTTTCATATTATATATATAAAATATATATATATTTATTTTATATATAATTTTATTTTATATATATATATATTTATATATATATATATATATATATTTTAAAAATATATATGTGTGTGGTGGGTGTGTGGGTGTGTGTGTATGAATATTAAAACTGGTCAATTAGCAAAAACTATTTAAAATTAAGTCCCTTTTAAAAAATTTTTCTTATAAAGTTTTTAAAAATTTTATTTTTTTTTATTAATGCTAATGTAAAAAATTTTTAAATTTTTTCCCCAAAAAAAAACTTAGAAAACTTTCCTAACCTTATTTAAAAAAGAAAAAGTTTTTTTTTGCCTTAAACCCCAAATTTAAAAAATTTTATTGATTTGTTTTTTCAAAAATTTTAAAACTAAAAAAAACACGTGAAATTATTTTTTTTCGTTGGTTCAGAAGAATTTGGCGAAATTATTGCATACACAAATTTTCGCTTGTCCTATATGGGGAAATGAAACGTTTCTTTTTAAGCCCAAGATCGCAAGTTCCCGCCTATTTTGGGACGACATATATGTATATTTTATATGTCGTGGGCCCAATTTGTAAAAATGGTCAATTAGCAAGAACTCATTTAAAAATTAATTCCCTTTCTGGGAAATTTTTTTCTTTTACTTTAAAAAATATATTTTTTTTTCATTTTAAAGTTAAGTAAATTTTTTAATTTTCCACCAAAAAAACTTAGAAAAATTACCTAACCTTATTATAACAAAATCAATTTTTTTTGTGTAAAACCCCAAATATATATATTTTAAGTACGTTTGGGAGTAATTTTTGTTTCTAATCAAACACAATCAAATTAATTTTTTTTTGTTAGGGTTTAGAAAAGATTTTTGCCCAAAAAATTGCATACACAAATTTACTTTTTCCCCATATGGGAAGATGAACGTTTTATTTTAAAACCAAAATCGCCAAATTTGCTTAATTTGGGACGACTTTTTATATTTATATAATATATATATATTTATATATATTATATATTTTAAAATTTTTAATATATATATATATTATATAATTTTTATATATATATATATTTTTATATAAAATATATTTTCGTTTCCGAATATGTAAAAATGGTCAATTGGGGAAGAAACCATTTAAAATTAAGTCCCTTTCCCAAAATTTTCTCCCATCCCTTTAAAGATATATTTTTTTCTTTTTTGTTAAAGTAAAAAAATTTTTAATTTTGGGACTAAAAATCTTAAAAACTTACCTAACCTTATTATAAAAAAGAGTTTAAATTTTTTTTAGCCTAACCCAACTTAAAATATTTAGATTTTGGGTTTTCAATAATTTAATACTAAAAAAACACAGTGAAAAAAATTTTTTTTCGTTAGGTTTTAAAAATGATTTTGGCGGAAAATTTTTGCATACACAAAATTTTCCCTTGTCCTATATGGCAAAAGGGGCGTTGCTATTTAAGCCAAGATCGCCCGTTCTGCCTATTTGGGACGACAAAATATAAATTTTTTATATTAAAATAAATATATATATGATATATTATATATATGTCGTCCGAATAAGTAAAACTGGCCAATTAGCAAGAAAATCATTTAAAATTTAAAAACCCTTTTTTTAAAATTTTTTTATACGTTTAAAGATAATAAAATTTTTATTAGTGTTGATGTAAAATTTTTTTATTTTCCCCAAAAAGGGAAATTTTGAAAAATTACCCAACATTAAATTTTAACAAGCCCAAATTTATTTTAGCCTAACCCAATAAATTATTTTAGGGTTTATTTACTTAAATTTTTTTTCAAAAAAACACAGTGAAATTATTTTTTTCGTTTTTTTCAGAATGATTTTTTAGAAAATTTTTGGGTTTCACAAATTTTCACTTGTTTCCCATATGGCAAGATGAGCGTTGCTATTTAAGCCAAAATCGCAAGTTTTGCCTATTTTTGGCAAAGACATAATATATTATATATATAATATATATAATATATATTTTATATTTATAATTTTATATATATATATATATATATATTTTTAAAAATTTTATATTTTATTGGGGTTTTGTGTTTTGTCGTGCCGAATATGTAAAACTGGTCACTTTTTGCAAAAAAATCATTTGAAATTTTAAATCCCCATCTTTAAAATTTTTTTCTTATACGTTTAAAGATTTTATTTTTTCAGAATGTTGACGTGGGAAAAATTTTCAATTTTTTCACCAAAAGGAACTTATAAACTTTCCTAACCTTATTTTAACAAGCGCATTTATTTTAGCCCAACCCAATAAATATTTTAAGGGTTTTTTTACAATAATTTTAATAAACAAAAAACAGCGAAAAAATATTTTTTTTTCGTTAGGTTCGAATGATTTTTGGGGAAATTATTGCATAAAAAAATTTTTGCTTGTCCTATATGGCAAAATGAGCGGTTTCTTTTTTAAACCAAGATCGCAAGTTTTGCCATTCGGCACGACATATTTTTATATATATATATAAATATTTTAAAAATATATATATATATATTTATTATGTCGTGCCCAAATTTTGGGAAAAATGGCCAATTCAAGGGAAAAAATTTAAAAATTTAAATCCTTTCTAAAAATTTTTTCTTAACGTTTAAAGATATATTTTTTCATTAGTGTTGATGTAAAAAAATTTTTTATTTTTCCAACCAAAAAGGGAAATTAGAAAAAATTACCTAACCTTTTTATAACAAGCAAATTTTTTTTTACCTAACCTAAATAAATAAAATTTTTTGATTTATTTTTAATAATTTAATCCCAAACAAACACAGTGAAATATATTTTTTTTGTTAGGTTCAGAATTTAAATTTTGGAGAAATTAAATTTCATACACAAATTTTTTCCCTTTTCCTATGGCAAGATGAGCGTTGCTATTTAAGGAACCAAAAAAAGCAAGTTTTTGCTTATTCGGCACGAAATATTTTTATATATATAAAATTTTAAAATTTTTTTTTTTATTTATATATATATATATATATTTAAATATATATATTTTAAAAAATTTTAATAATAATTATATAAAAATATATATATGTCGTGCCCGAATATGAAAAAAATGGTTTTAAATTGGGAAAGAACTAAATTTAAAAAAAAAAGTCCTTTCTAAAATTTCTCCTAAACGTTTAAAGTATATTTTTTTTTATTAATGTTAAAAGTAAAAATTTTAATTTTTCACTAAAAGGGAAACTTTTTAAAAATTACCTAAACCCTTTTTAAAAACAAGAGTAATTTATTTTAGCCTAACCCAACTTAAAAATATTTTAGATTTTTTTCCCAAAAATTTAAAACTAAACAAACACAGGAAATATATTTTTTTCGTTAGGTTTTAAAAATTTATTTTTGGGGAAAAATTTTTGCATACACAAATTTTTACTTTTCCTATATGGCAAGATGACGTTGCTATTTTAAACCAAGATTTGCAAGTTCTGCCTATTCGGCACGACATATATATATATATTTTTTTTTTATAAATATATATATATTAAAAATTTTTGTCGTGCCGAATATGTAAAACTGGCCAATTAGCAAGAACTCATTTTTAAAATTTAAACCCTTTTCCCAAAATTTTTTCTTATACGTTTTAAAAAAAAAATTTTTTTATTAGTGTTTATGAAAAATTTATTATTTTCCCAAACCAAAAAGGGAAATTAGAAAAAATTACCCAAACCCTTTTTTTAACAAGCGAAAAATTTTTTTTAGCCCCAACCTAACTAAATTTTTATTTTAGATTTATTTACAATAATTTAATACAAACAAACACAGTGAAAATAAATTTTTTTTTTTAGGTTTAAAAGATTTTGGAGAAATTTTTTGCATACACAAATTTTTTACTTTCCCATATGGCAAGATGAGCGTTTTCTATTTAAGGGCCCAAAATCGCAATTCTGCCCATTCGGCCCCCTATATATTATATATATATATATAAAATTATATTTAATATAAAATTTTATTTTTTATATATATATATATATATATAAAAATATATATATTTGTGTGTGTGTGTGTCCCCTGCCCCAATATGAAAAAATGGTTTTACTTACAAGAACTCATTTTTAAATTTTAAATCCTTCTAAAAATTTTTTTCTTATTTCGTTTAAAATATTTTTTTTTCTTTTAAAGTTGACGTGAAAAATTTTCAATTTTGCACCCAAAAAAAAATTGTTTAACTTACCTTTAACCCTTTTTATAAAAAAAAAAAAGGGGGGCAATTTATTTTTGCCTAACCCAAAAAAAATATTTAAGGTTTTTTTTTACAATAATTTAATACTAAAAAAAACACACGAAATATATTTTTTTTTGGGTTTGGTTCAGAATGATTTTTGGGGAAAATTATTGATACACAAAATTTTTGCTTGTCCTTTTGGCAAGATGAGGTTTTCTTTTTAAGCCAAAATTTTGCAAGTTCTGCCTATTCGGCACGACATATATTTTTTATATATATATAAAATATATATATATATATATTTATATATATAAATTTTTATTTTAAATAAAATTTTTATATATTTTATATGTAATTATATATATATATATATATATATATATATTATATATATATATATAAAAATATTTATTAAATATAATATATATATATATATATATATAAAATAATATAGGGGGTACCACCTCTAAGTGTTTTTAGGGAAACCCTTTATCCCAGAGAAAAAAAAACTTGCTTCAGGGAAATCCAGGTTTTCTCCCTGAACTGTTTGAAATTTTCTCCCCACCACCCCCATAAATTTTATTGTTTATTTTATTTAAAGACAAAATACATTGAAAAAAACATTCACAAAAATAAGAAAAGAAAGTAAAACAACATAGGTGGGCTCAGTTACATCCGAATTTCTTTTTTCCAGCGTCCCGGGGGGCCGCGTGCCCAGAATGCTGCAGGCATTTTTCCCCTCTGGTTGGGAACAAATGGGGTCCCCTGAAAGAGGAAGCTGGTGCCCTTTTGGTCCTTGGTTTTTTGGATGAAACTTTTCAAACCCCGCTCCTTTTTTGGAACTTTAAAAGCACACTTCCCCCTGCTCCAAGGGTTCTCTGCCCTATTGGGATGAAGTTTAAAAGCAAGGGGAAAGGGCTTCAATTTTTTTGCGGATCTTCTGGGGGCCTTTTGTGGGGGCCCCCGGCCCTCCCCCCCCCCCTTCCCCCACGGGGTATGGGAATTTGGGGTCTCCAAAGTGGCCCGGGACATATGGGAGTCCTAGGCAATCTGCTTTCCCTCCTTCCAAGGTAGCATTTTTTGGGTCCATCAAAAAGCTTTTTACTTCCGTCAGCCTTTTGGGACTTGGGGTTTTCCCCTTGACTGGGCAACGGGCTGTCGAGGTTTTTCTTTATGATGGGCATTGACCCCCTCTTTCCTGGGATACTTCTTTTTTGCCCTTTTGAACACGAGACCTTTAAGTCCGAATTGGGTTTAGCTGTCGCCCCCGCCGCAAAACCCCCCTTGTTCGGTTTAGGGTGGGGGCGGGTAGACGAAGACAACCCCAATCCGAAAGGGCCCGTGGGTCTAGTCGGGTGCCCAAAAGGGGGTTTTTGGGGAAAAGCAAAAGGAAAAAATTTGAGTGGGGGTGGGCCCTTTACGCCAGGAGACGAGCTTTGTCCCCTTTTCCCGAGGCATTGGAGAGCATTGTGGGTGGCGTTTTTTTCCATATGGGTTTTGCCCCCAGGGGGACTTTTTTGTGTTCTTTGGGAGGAGCTGGCTACTGGAGGAACTGAAAGGGTGTCCCACCAAATTTGTGCTTCAGTAAACCGGGCTTGAGCCCCTCCCAGTCTTAAGCGTTCGGGAACAATTTCTTGTTAATGCCTGGAAGCCAAACCGAGACGAAAAGGGGAAAAAGTAAATGCGTTCTTGCGCCCCCCTATACCCCCAGTCGCGGGAAAAGGGTTGCCTGTCCCATTGCTGACCTTAGTGACGGTTTTCAGAGCCATCTTAAGGGTTGCCCTCAGGTGTGCGTCTTTTTTGTGAGTGTTGGGTTGTCAAAAGAGGGTGCACCCTCGGGAAACTAAGTGAGTCTTGGAATAGAAAGGCACCTTGTGAGGAGTTAAAAGGCTATGGGCTAAAATTTTTTGCTTATTCTTCCTCCATTTCATCAGGTCATTCAATTGCCCTTTGAGGATGTGTCGATGGCCGGGTGACCCGCGGTGCCCCCCAGGAGGGTACTGTTGGACGGATGGTGTAGAGACTTCTGGGAGGATTCTTCGCACAGCTTTTGATTATTTCCGGGTTTCCCTGTGATGATTTAACCTTGGGAGGGATTGGGGTGGTTAAAGTCTTCTCCCGTGTTTTCCCCCAGTTTAGGTCCCCTACCAGGGATTTCATACTCCCAGAGGGGCAATATAAACACAAAGCTTTAAAATGTGACCCTTATTGACTTTTTTCGCCCACCAGTGGGCTTTTTCAATCACAAACAGAACTACTGGGGGAGGAAACGAACGAACGAAAGTTCGGGAAGACCCCAAAGGGGATGAGCGGGGAGGGGACGACGAAAATGTGCTGGAGGGGAGTGTTTTATCGTAGAAATAGAGCCAGGGCTTACCCAGCGCAAAGGCGATCGGGGCAGTATTGAAAAAAAAAAAATTCCGGTTTTCTGTTGGGACTCCGTGGGGTGGTGGGGTAAGGCTTGGACCTTTAGAGCTAGAGAGGAGTGCAGAAGAGTCATGTTTTAAACCCAAAAAAAGTTTAAGGCGAACGTGGGAAGAGAATGGTACCTGTCGAAGGTACCTGTCAGCGGATCCAAGGGTTATTGAAAGTGGGTTTTGGAGAGGATCATGCAAGGAGTAAAAAAGGTTGTGTTGGTTTGGGGGGTTGCAAATGTCTTCGTCAAGGAGAGAGGACCTATCATGTGTTTTTCCAAGTTTGTCTATCTGTCTGTCACGACCCTTTCCGTACAGATTCCGCGGGATTTTAACTGGGCGGGGAGAGACTCGCTTGTGCGAAGTCCCCTTTGACATAAAGCCCCCAGCGCGCCCCCTTGTTCTGGACCGCGCAGTTTTTAAGTAAATTTTTTTTGCTGCGGGGAGAGGGGGGGCTAGGAAGTAAGTTATCAGAGGAGTTTTGGGGATTGTAGGGTGTAGTTTGGTGCGTTGAGGGGCGTTTCAGTTTGTAGGGCCCCAAGGGCTTACTAGCATTGATCCCTTTTAGTAAATTGTCCGGGGTAAACGAAGAAGGTAGTCAAGATTAACCCCAAAGGGGACATGAAGATTGTTGATGGGGGAAGTAAGGCGGGGTCGCTGTTCTGAGTTCGGGGAAAATGGGGGATACTTTTCCCCTGTAGTTAAAAAAAATGCTGGATTTTGCTGCTTTGGGTTTTGATCTCCTTTTTTTTCCCCAGATGGTTTTCCTGTAAACCCTCATTTTGTTTTTTGTGTGTGAGTGTATCTTTTTTGGCGAGTGATAATTTGTGTAATGTGTTGCATAGGCAGGTGAGGGAGTTGGGGTTTAATAGTGTTGGAATGTCGTTAGTGTATAAAATGTAAGGGTAGGGGAAAAGGACAGTCCCTGGAGTACTCCGCATTTAGTGTAAAGTAGCAGAGTAAAAGCCTTGGAAATTTTGTTTCTCAGGGTCGGCCGTCTAGGAAGTTGCAGGGGTTTTAGAGTATTGAGAGGCAGGTTGAAGTTAGTGCGAGTTTGTACTTGAGCCCTGTGCCACCAGTGTTCAAAAGCTTTTTAAAACTCTTTTGCAACCAGGGTGTCCTGTTTCTTTGTTTTGTGTTTATGTGGATGTAGTTGAGAAAGATGTTTAAAGGGTTCCCGTGGGTCGTGTGTTCTGAAGCCCAAATGGGCCCTCTGAAAGTAGAGAATTATGTTCCAGGTATCTGCAAGGCGTGATTAATGAGTTTTTCAAGAGTTTTTCCCCAAAGTTTCGGGAGGTGATAGGGCGATAGTTTTAGGGTCAGAGTGGTCTTTATGGGTTTTGGGAAGGGGGACAGTAGCACTTTTAAAGGGGGGGGAGTATCCCGAGGAGGGAGGATTGAGGAGGTTTGTGAGGGGGTAAGATAGAGTAGGAAGGTGTTTCAGGATAAAGGTTTAGGCCAGAGGCACCAGGAGCCTTTGGAGAGGTGTTGGGAGAGTTTTAAAGTCTGTGTTGTGAAAGGAGTGTCGAGTTCTTGGGGGGAGGTAAGGGGTGTCTAGATGTAGTGGCGTGGTGTTTGTTTTTTGTGTGTGTCATGTTCCAGTGTTCTGTTCTAATGTGTTGAATAACGTTAGGGTGAGGTGGGTGAGCGTGGGAAAATGGTTTTCCCAAAGTGTTTGAAAATGTTTTGGAGCAGCCTGGGGTTGGAGTGTGTGTTGTTGTGGGTATGTGTTTGAATTTGTTGGTGGGAGAGTCCCCTTTATTTTTTTTTATAAAGTTAGAAGGCTTTAGTTTTTTTACCGCTGCCTGTCCCCTTTTTGTATTAGTCGTGCCTGATTTTGTGGTCTTTGGGCTAGGCTGTGTAAAAAGTTGTTTCTAAGGTAATGAGATTATCGGACTTGATTAAATCTATGTGGTTGTGAGGAACGGTTTTTTGGTAGCAGTAATTAGTTTCTTTTTCTGAGTGAGGTTTGAAGGAATAACGAGTGGTGTGAGTTTGGATTAAAGCCCTATAGTGGTGCACGTGGATGTGTGTTTTTTAGGTGCTACGGGGCCGTTTCCCGGAGGAGGAGGGGGGACCCCGATGGGCGTGTCTTCTGCTAAACCCCAGAAACTGAAAACCCCAGCTTTGGCCCCAAAAATTCGCAACAGGAATTCGAAACCAAAAAAAAGACCTCATTTTTTCGCCAAAAACTACAGACCATGACTCCCACTTCCCCCAAAGGCTTCTTCAAGGCATCATTCAGCAGCCCTCTCAACACGCAGCTCCCCGTATACCTCGGGGGTTACTCAATGACCAAAGGTTTTGCAGAAAACCCATCAGGGTCACCACCGCTGATAAAGGAGGGGGGGTTTTTATCTGAACACTGACGATTCAGGGAAAAAAATGTCATTCTCTTAATGACCAGATCCCACAAACCCCTTTAAACTAACAAGTGGACAACCTTATAAAACTTTTCTTCAAAGGGCTCGCCGCATTTGAGGGGTAGAACAAGGGGAAAAAACTTCTGCACACCATGCCCAAGCAACCCCGACCTGCCGAATGTACGGCCCGCAAAGACTCCAAGCCTGGTATCCACTGAGGCCAAATCCCCGGGAAAAGGCATGCTCCCCCCCACTCTCAGGAATTCTCGCCAAAAAACCTCTTTAAAACCCTTTGGGGACTATCAGTCCACACATTCAAACACTAGGGTCTTTCAACGCTTCGAAAAATCAACACGGAACAAAAACTTTCCAGCCTTGAGTACTTCCCTATTCACCAAAGTACCCTACTACACAAGCCATCGATTTTTTGCGCAGGAAAATTGACGATTCACTTTACTTCCCTTCCAGCCGATTTCATGACCTTGTTGAACTATGTGTTTGGGTTTACGGTTTCCTTTTCGAAAAAAACCCCTTTTTAGCAGACTTTTGGATACCCTGGGTTGCCACTCATGCAGTCCGGGCAACCTATACAGGGAACATTAGAAGCCGAAGTTTCTCCACCTTTTCCCTTCGTCGTCACCCCCCGTTATTTTGCGACATTTCCTCAAAACTCCTAAACGTTAACGTTCAAGCTCCCCAAAGAAAATTTCAACCGGGTCGAGCCTTCAATCCAGTTCACATTTGAAAAAGAAGTCGACAACACTTTTTCCTTTTCCCTTGATGTCTGCTTTGCAAAGCTGACCACGAATTCTTTTTAAAAAATTCTTCGAAAAACCCACCAACCCAAAAACCCGTTTCCCCACTTCTACTCTCACCACACCCAAAACCAAACGTGGTGTTTTATAGGCTTCTTCCTGCGTGCACCGAATCTGCAGCAACGAGTTCCTTGAGAAAATGCCTATAATTGAAAAAATATTTTCTAAACCCCATTCCTCGTACTTCATCAGAGACTGCAGAGGCGGCTTAAACCCCTTTCAACACCCGGGAAAAGGACTCCCCGAGAAGAGATACATACCCTTCCCACCAACTCATTGCCAAACTGTTTCCAACATCTTTGCCAAAACTCATTCCAAGTATTCCTCCACAAACCCCCCCCTCAGGCCCCACCCAGTGTAGGCAGGACAGCCTCCATCCCCTGCAGGGGGATACATAATCCCTTGTAATGGCTGCAAAAAGTTATACGTGGGCGAAAATCAGGGCCCCCAAACCGTATTTCAAAAAAACCAATAGCAAGCAGGTTGACGACACAAGAAATGCCTGGGGTACAAAAACCCCTAAACACACAACCCCTTGATAAAATACAGAAATAAGACTTACGCCAAGAAGACAACATCAATACCGAAGAAAACTGGAAACATCACTTACCTTATCCGCAACTTCAACCGAATAGTGGCTTCTATAAATAGCTGAACCCCCTTTCCAAGAAACTTCTTCATCGTTCCCACATAAAAAACACTGTAGAAAGGGTTTTCAAAACTTATCAATTCCTTTCCCCAAAACCCCCGTTTTTGTCTTTAAACCCCCCTCGGTACATCATCAGATGCAGCTTCTTCACCTGACCCCCAGCCCGGGCTTTAAAAAATTTGCGTTCCTTCCCCCCAGGTAGTTTGTTTTTTGACTTGAAAAAGCCAATGTTGGGCGAAACGTAGTCAATAAAGGGTCACTTTACTGCATTTGGTTTTATTGCCATTGTGTCGGTATTTTTTTACCATTTATTTCCCCCTGCCAGAGTGCCATCTCCAGGTACCAATGTTGAGCTGTGCGTAGGGGGAAGTTGTTTATATTATTATATATATATTATATATATATATATTATATATTTAAAAATTATATTTTTATATATATATATATATATATATATATAAATTATTATATTATAATTATATTTATATTGTAATTAAATATATTTTATAGATATTTATATATTATATAATATTTTTAAAATTTTAATTATATTTTTTAAATATTTATTTATATATAAAAATTTTATTTTATATAAATTAGTCGGCCGATATGTAAAAACGGGGAATTAGAAAGAACCTTTAAAAATTTAATCCTTTCAAAAATTTTCTCTTATCGTTAAAGATATATTTTTTTTTTAATGTTAATGTAAAAATTAATAATTTTGCCTCCAAAAGAATTTTAGAAAACTTACAAACCTTATTATAAAAGAACAATTTTTTTTAACGTAACCCAACTAATATATTTTAGATTTTTTTACAAAAATTTAATACTAAACAAACACAGTGAAATATATTTTTCCTTTAGGTTCAGAATGATTTTGGCGAAATTATTGCATACCAAATTTTCGTTGTCCTATATGGCAAAGATGAGCTTTGCTATTTAACCCAAGATCGAAGTTACCCTTTTCGGCACGACATATATATATATATATATATTTTTATTTATATATATTATATTATAATATAATATATATTATAAAATTATATATATATTTTATAATATATATATATATTATATATATATTTTATATATAACCCTTAAAAGATTTTTTAAAGGCTTTGAATTTATAAAAAAAAAAATGTTACTGAAAATTTTACCCGAAATGAATGTTTTGGTGTAAAAATCTTTTTTTTTTTCGATTCTGATGTTGGTAAGGCAAGTAGAAGACCTCAAGTGTTTATTTGACATCTGATTTCTGGGTTTTTAATTTTTTTGCTTCATGGTGAAAAAAAAAAATTTTTTTCACATTTGGAAAACTGAGGCAGTTAGGTAAAATTTTGTCAGCTTGAAAATCTATTCTTGCAAACCAACTATGATACTCTCTGATTTTTTATTTTTCTGTGCAAGCAACAATGGGTAAGAAACGTTTAAAAAATGAAATTTCGGTAAATGTTTCCACATTAACTTCCTGGGGTTATTAAATAAAACTAAAAGTGGGTTTTTAAATTTTTTAAAATCTTTAAATTTTTTTTCTTTAAAATCCCGTAAGATATAATTTTCTAACAAAATTGGAAAAGTCTATCGATATCATCTGCCCGAGTTAAAAAGTTTTAATGCTGCAGCTTGTGCTGAAAGCTTCAATATGTCCAAAAAATTGATAAAAATTTATATTGTTTGCCTTGTAAGCTCGTTCCGTATCAAGTGGGCTGATGTGGTTTGGAATGCCTGGTGCAAAAAAAGTCTTTATTTCAGCTGAGTTTGGTACTCTGTTATTTCTCGCTGCTCGTTTTAAAAAAAATGAAAAGAATCTTTTCCCAAGAGTGAAGATATCTGGAGCATTTCCCAGTCTCAGCCACCCCGATATTAAATGATTAAAATTATATGTTGACAACACTCTGCTTTTTTGGCGGATAATGTTTTCCTTTATAATCCAACTAACTCCCTTTTTACCGGGTTTCATAATACAGAAAAAAAAACTTTTAGTCCTGTTATTTTGACAAGTGACTCGAAGCAGCAAAATATCTGAACCTATAACAACAACTCAATGAAGTATCTTTTTCTAGTTCTTCAAATACTATTAAATCCCCTGTAAAGCATTTGGTGTTTCTTATATCTTTCAGTTTTAAAGAAACATATTCATTAAGTTCATTTACTTTTCTTGCAACTGTTTAATAAGATAATGAGACATTTTCACAATTTCTTGCGCCATTTTCTTCCCCAAACACTTGCGCCATTTTCACAGCACACGTATACAAATTTTCTTTTTATAAATTATTTCCTGCTTTTGACAAGCATTATAACATCATATGATGCAGTAAGATTTGCTGTTTAAGGTTTCTCAAAGTTACTTAGCACTTCCTTCCGTTTATGATGTTTACTCTTTAAGTTCAGGAAAATATCACTGCAAGATTTTCCTACACACTGGGCACACTGTGTGCTGGGCTGTGTCTCACAATGCCGCCTGATATTATATTCTATCATCACAGAAACTGTTGACACACAAGACACGATGGTTTTCCATTATTTTCTCTGAAGAAAAATTCTTTCTTCCTTTTCATATTACTCTGTTCAACTCAAGAAACTTTATTTTCTTCTCTGTGCTCAAAGTGAAGGGTAGTGTTAGAGACGTGATGTGATGAAGCTTCAGCCCATAGGTAGACTGACACATCCTGTCCCGTGGAGCTGGCCAAGGGGCATGACACGTACAGGACAGGTATATCTACTATTCGTGGTCATGAAGTGGGATTCTCATTCTATCGTAACGTTGTCTTTATAGTAACCTGGTATTATTTAACAAATATAAACTTACTGTATCAGATACTTTAACGTTTTCCCTTAATTTGTCAAGGAGTGTTGTGAATATCTCCAGGTCACCACCTGTAATGTTTCCACTTTCTTCCAGCTGCTGTGCATTTGAAAAATATTTAATTAAAACCTTATCGTGCCAATGAACCTTTAAATAGGCCTATTTGGACTTGGAAGCCTACTATAATTATCGAGACCTGAATAATCATAACATCTTTACACTGCAGGCGTTTCTGTATATCATTAAATTTTGAGTATAGGTCTGCCAAATAGAACAGATAATTCAATCAATTTTTTTATTTCTTCACACAGTGATAGTATTACATCTGTTAGAAATTACACAGTTGAGTTGTATAAGTCTACAAATCCTTACAAGCTACCACACTTAGACAACCACCTTACCTCAGTGTGCAAAAGTAACTGTTTCAGGGTTCTATCATTCTTTTCACAAAGTTATGCAAACAATCATGAGTTGGGTGGATGTGCTTTGATTTTATTAATTAATTTAATACACACTTACAAGGCATTAGGCAGTTCATCACAGAGTTTCTTGCCTATAAGATGTCTGTGTAATACACAATAAACAGTACTTACATCAAATATATTTTCCTTGAGTAAAGCGGCAAATCTTCGAATGCAGTGTAACCAGATACTATTTTTCCATAGTCCTGAGAGAGGTAGGAGAAGCACTGTGAGAACTACTAGTCACAGACTTCAAAATGTTGAGCCATAAAAGGCAATTGCCAATGATACTGAAAACAGCAAATGCAGTCTAAATACAAATGAGAAAACATAGATATGCAGCGTTAAACTATAGGCCGGTATCAAGGGACACTCGTAGTATGTTTGGAGAGTATAAGAAGAGTGGTAGAGTACTTGAAAGAAACGGACTAGTAGACAGCAACCTGCGTTGCTTTAAGATGGTATCCTGTCTCACAAAACTTACTGGATTCTACAAGAAGGTAACAGGACAAAGCTTACTCTTGGACTGTGAGAAGGAATTTGAGCAGAACCGCAAATAAGACTGAGTTTAAAAACTAGGGAAGCAGGAAGGAATAACAAGGAAGGCGTTATAGTGAATCCAGGAATATTAGGAGGAAAAGGGAGTTTTACCTAAGCCAATACGGAGTTATGGAAATCAGGACAGGACAAAGAAAACTGGAAGCCGTTTACAAGCTCGGGTGGGAAGGGGTAGGTTGCATATATTCTCGTAGTGAGTTTAGTTGTGAGTACGTCGCTGGTGGCATACATCAAGTGTAGTTGTGAGCACGTCTTTGGAGGCACACATCAGGTATAGTTGTGAGCACTTCGCTGGAGGCACACATCAAGTATAGCTGTGAGCACGTCGCTAGAGGCACACATCAAGTGTAGTGATGGGAAAATGTCGCTGGAGGCACACATCAGGTATAGTTGTGAGCACTTCTCTGGAGGCACACATCAATTGTAGTGATGAGCACGTCGCTGAAGGCACACATCAAATATAGTTGTGAGCACGTCGCTGGAGGCACACATCAAGTATAGTTGTGAGCACGTCGCTGGAGGCACACATCAATTGTAGTGTGAGACACGTCGCTGAAGGCACACATCAATATAGTTGTGAACACGTCGCTGGAGGCACACATCAAGTGTAGTGATGAGCACGTCACTGGAGGTACACATCAGGTATAGTTGTGAGCACTTCTCTGGAGGCACACATCAGGTATAGTTGTGAGCACTTCTCTGGAGGCACACATCAAATATAGTTGTGAGCACGTCGCTGGAGGCACACATCAGGTATAGTTGTGAGCACTTCTCTGGAGGCACACATCAGGTATAGTTGTGAGCACTTCTCTGGAGGCACACATTCAGGTATTAGTTGTGAGCACGTCGCGGGAGGCACACATCAAGTATAGTTGTGAGCACGTCGCTGGAGGCACACATCAAGTTAGTTGTGAGCACGTCGCTGGAGGCACACATCAAGTACAGTTGTGAGCACGTCGCTGTAGGCACACTTCAAGTATAGTTGCGAGCACGTCGCTGTAGGCACACTTCAAGTATAGTTGTGAGCACGTCGCTGCAGGCACACATCAAGTGTAGTTGTGAGCACGTCGCTGCAGGCACACATCAAGTGTAGTTGTGAGCACGTCGCTGCAGGCACACTTCAAGTATAGTTGTGAGCACGTCGCTGCAGTCACACATCAAATATAGATGTGAGCACGTCGCTGCAGGCACACTTCAAGTATAGTTGTGAGCACGTCGCTGCAGGCACACTTCAAGTATAGTTGTGAGCACGGCGCTGCAGGCACACATCAAATATAGTTGTGAGACGTCGCTGCAGGCACACTTCAAGTATAGTTGTGAGCACGTCGCTGCAGGCACACATCAAATATAGTTGTGAGCACGTCGCTGCAGGCACACTTCAAGTATAGTTGTGAGCACGTCGCTGCAGGCACACTTCAATTATAGTTGTGAGCACGTCGCTGCAGGCACACATCAAATATAGATGTGAGCAGGTCGCTGCAGGCACACTTCAAGTATAGTTGTGAGAACGTCGCTGCAGGCACACTTCAAGTATAGTTGTGAGCACGTCGCTGCAGGCACACATCAAGTATAGTTGTGAGGACGTCGCTTCAGGCACACTTCAAGTATATTTTGTGAGCACGTCGCTGCAGGCACACATCAAATATTGTTGTGAGCACGTCGCTGCAGGCACACTTCAAGTATAGTTGTGAGCACGTCACTGCAGGCACACTTCAAGTATAGTTGTGAGCACGTCGCTGCAGGCACACATCAAATATAGTTGTGAGCACGTCGCTGGAGGCACACTTCAAGTATAGTTGTGAGCACGTCGCTGCAGGCACACTTCAAGTATAGTTGTGAGCACGTCGCTGCAAGCACACTTCAAGTATAGTTGTGAGCACGTCGCTGGAGGCACACTTCAAGTATAGTTGTGAGCACGTCGCTGCAGGCACACTTCAAGTATAGTTGTGAACACGTCGCTGCAGGCACACTTCAAGTATAGTTGTGAGCACGTCGCTGCAGGCACACATCAAGCGAACAATAACCACAGTGAATGTCAAGCTGGCAAATTTAAGGGAATCGTTGTATACTTTCTTATACTAATTAATTAAAAAGAGGCAGACCACAGCCGACCTGAGACAGACTACCGTCGTCCTGAGACAGACCACAATCATCCAGAGACCGATCATAGTCGTTAAGAGGCAGACCACAATCGTCCAGAGGCAGACCACACCTATCCACAGGCAGACCACAGCTGTCCACAGACAGACCATAGTCGGTCATAGGCAGACCACGCAGTTTCTCACTCTTCGTTCTTGAACTCTCTTCCAGACCATTGGTAAAAGCATCTTCAATGGGAGGGCATACCAAGTCTTGTCGTCTACACAAGGTAGTGTCCTTTACAACGGTGAGCTGGGCTTCACCTACCAGTATACAAGAGTTTTTTCCTTTCCGAAGCCAAACCCTTGTCGTGTGACAGAGATGGAAATGAGATTGTTTACTGGTGTGAGGAGCGTGGAAGAAGTTGGAAGGATCGACTGCACACCTCAGCCGCCTGGCTACTCACTCCTTACACTCCCAGGAGACACAACAGTTTGTACCTGTGCAGCAACTCTAACATTGTTACTCGGTGCATACTTGAGATTGTCTCCAAACAGTGAACTGAGACAATGGGATTCTTTCGTGTTCAGCAATAAACTTTATTATATTCCTATTTTTTTTCATTAAAACTGGTGACTTCAGAGCTCGTTAGCAACACAAGATGTTATAATTAATGACCACAGAAAAGTTGTCATAATTGGACTACGCAGTATTCTGAACTATATATAAATTATCTTTTACTACAAGATTAAAATAAGTTAGAGTTTAAATTAGTTCTTTACTAATATTATTAGTAAATATTATCAGACCAGAATAATCTGAAATAAGCACAGAGTCAAAAATTCTTATTTGTCTGAAGTAGACTGTTTACGGGAAAGAAATTACGATTTCATTATTGGTAACGAAGATGGTGACAGTCTCCAACTGATCTTCAAGCGATACAATACCTTAATAAATTATCCATTCTGTGTGAAGCAGAATTTATAAAAGAATGTAGACATAATAAGTTTCATTGCTAAACATTATGAAAAATACTTAGAGAATTAGATAAACATATGAAATCCAGAAAAAAACTGAATAAAGTTTTCTTACAGATGGTTTAGAAAAAACAATGTTGGTCATAAGAATGATAAAGAAGGGCATGGAGCATGAGAAAATTAATAAAGAAATGACCAAATAAGATTCAGTAAATAAGCAAGAATGTGAAGCGAAAAGAACAGGGGAAATGTAATATATATAGAGGCATGAAAAATGAACAAGTAAGCAATATAAGGAACTCATTTAAATAATTATAAGTAAAACAAAGGAACACAGATAAGGAAAATAAGGGAAGAATAAGTAAAACGAAAACTACAGTTAAAACATTGTAAATACAACAAACAATGAAAACAGTAATTATAGGATAATAAACAAGTAACTAACATAAACTGAAACAAGACAATTATAGATAAGACAAAGACAAGTCAAGAAGAAAAAGAAAATCAGCAGTGGATTAAGAAGCAATTTGGAATATTTGTTTACTGTTCTCGCTTGTCTATTGAAAAAAAAAACGATAATTAGGTATCCATGTTACGTGGGCCTTTATATAAAGAAAAAAAAAGGCACAATACCGCTACTGGAAAAAATACATAAACTTCCCTCCCCTATGTGCTGGTTATTTGTGTATGAGCCTTCATATGGCTGTCTGAAATTATATTTTCTTCCTTCAGCTTAACGTTTTTATTTCGGTCGTAACACTAGAAGGACTCATTACATTGCTTGAAATTTTCAACACTGCTGTATAGTAACCAGAGCGAGAGTCGAGAAATGACTGGCACATACACAAGTGTCCTCAGTAAGTTATAAAACACTCGGTAGCGTTGCTTCAAACGTTCAGAAATGCTGCCTCCTAATTCGACGACGATAGAGAATGAAATATAAGAGTGTAGGCGTATATCTGCCAGTTTTATGTGTAATAGAGTGAGGAATATTTTTCTCTACAACTCATGCTAACTGCAGTTGAGTCTACATCTACTGAGATTTTTTCAATATTTAATGGGTGATGCATCGTACGCCTCGGTATTACACAGTAATTTTAGTTTGTGTTCGGAAAAATAGTCACTGTATTGAATTAGTTTATCAGACTTGGAATCGTTTGAAATTATTTTTTTACGTAATGTGTACATTATTATTTGGGTCCTATAATACCAATTTGGCAAAGATGTTCAATGAATATTGATATCGATTTTAATCCAATAACGAAAGAATGCCTCATCTTATCAGCTTCAAATATTAATGCTGAAGAATTCTTCCTCCGTAAGTCATGTGTGTCGCAAGAGGCGACTAAAATGCCGGGAGCAAATGGTAGTAACATCTTCTCCTGTATATATTACTAAATGTAAAAAGTTTTCGTTTTTTTCTTTTTTTTTCTGGCCACTTTGTCTCGGTGAGAGACGGCCGATATGTTTAAAACAATTCTATATGAAGAATGATACCTTATACATTTAGGCTGTTTAAAAGAAAATTTTAAATTTAATATATTTTTTTAATATATGGAATGGTTGCATTCAGAGCAATTACTGGGCATTGTCTTTAATAAACTGTTTGTCTCAAAATAACTGGATAATGCCTCTTCATGTTGGCTTCAAACTTAGGAACTAGTATATCATAAATGGAAGAATTTTTATACTGACTCTGGTCTTTGTCAATTATATTGACTATTTTGTTTATGAAATATGTCTTCCTTATTAACGCAAAATAAAAAAAGTTTTTCTTATAGGATTGTAGATAATTATATAAGTTATATAGAGTAAAACTTAAATGAACAAGAGTTGTGAAAGTTCGAAAGCTCAAGATGTGACAGCTATTTAATTTTCACTAGTTTAGTGAACGTTCAATACTGCATGACTTACTAGCTGGGTCAATATATTGTCAGGTAAAGTCTTAGTTTCCACTAGCTTCCCCCAACCATCTTTATTACCAAATTTCAAAATTTTCAACCCAGGTTAATTATTAGTTGGCGAAGGATCTTGGAACACTTGACACGTGCAGGTGACCTCTGCCTAATGTTATGTAGAATATTTACGAAATTCGGTTCCATTCGATAACTTGTAAAAGCCTTTTCTCATTCAGCTTAGAAATTTCGACACACAAGTATCTCACTTGTTTATTCTAGGTCAGTGCTTGGACTATGTCTGACATTAAGTTTAAGGTACTGTTCATTATTCATTTATTTATTGTCAGTCGTTTTATTACGACATAAATTGAGATTATTGGCTATTATGGCTTCGAGGGGCAAAGAAAACAGATTTACTGCAAAAACTTGTGGGAATATGGAGAACAGAGAGTAAGATTACAGCTGGTGGCCGCTGACGGAAAGACGACTGAAGTATTGTTTATGAAATTTTAGTAATGACCGTGTCCATGACCGTGTCCATGACCGTGTCCATGACCGTGTCCATGACCGTGTCCATGACCGTGTCCATTCATCTGTTTATTCAGTGTCAGTCGTTTGTGACAACTTTTATCGACTTCAGTTCTAAAATTTAGCTGCACTAAAAATTTATGCACTATTAATTTCGCGTGCATTGGCACCCAAGATGTTGAAACAGTGCAACACCTGAACTCCTGTCTCTGATAGATTAGGAACCTAAGTCACTCTGTCTGACTTTTTTGTGTTATCCCAGGTTCTCTACACATATGCTGCTGTGTATGATAATCAGTGTAACTGTATTTGTGTATTCCTGAATAAAACTTAAACTTAAGTACATCTAATCTTATCATCGATGGCCTCAGTCTACCACCTAGTACTCTGAGCTT
This sequence comes from Cherax quadricarinatus, assembly GCF_026875155.1. NCBI lineage: Eukaryota > Metazoa > Arthropoda > Malacostraca > Decapoda > Parastacidae > Cherax > Cherax quadricarinatus. The sequence goes on along the minus strand of NW_026499533.1, from coordinate 4,212 downwards.
ATTATTATTATTATTAAAGATTCGCTTAAAAGTACAACATTTGTACATCATGTGCACGAAGAACTAATAACTCCATTAAATAATTATACAATATTCTTTCTTTTTACCATTACCGACTAAAAATTTCATGAAAAATATAATCATTTTTTTTAATTAATGCTGTCGTCCATGAGTAACCACAGTGAAGAACCATTTGTCTCATGCAAGTTGTGAGGGAAAATACAACCATTATCCCGTTTTCTACGAGGGTTACAATTGTAAACTTCTCAAGGAGAATACTATCGTTATCCACTTTATAAAGAAAAATAGCATCGTTATCCAGTTTGTTATCGAGGATACCATTGTTACCCAACATATCATGCATAACACTAATACCGCCCAACTTCTCATCCAGGACGCTATCATCAGTCAACTTGTCATGTATGACACTATAGTCATCAGTCTTCTGGTGTATGACACTCGTCACCCAACATTGTAAGGAAGAAACTTATGTTTTTTGCGGTTTAAATGGAAAGAGGGTTCCTGTGCACATCAAAAAAAAGGAAGCGTAACAAATGTTCATATAGACACTATACACTATACAGCAGACATTACGTTTATTGTAACATCACATTATATCTAACAGTTATAGAAACATCCAGTTTTCACTAGTACAGTTATGAAAATAGTCGCATTTTTCTCTCTTTATTATTTCTGCCCTTTCTATTCTCGTCATCAGTTTAGCAACTCCTCTATTGCTGGTATGTGGACGAGTGAGGAGACTGGTTCAACACAAGTGGGAATGAGAGGAGATGTACCTCTCCAGCATCCCACTATGACCTCCAGTACATCGGGTCTCCCAGGGAAAGTCTTGGCATAACATTCTAAAATGTAGCTAGGTTTTTCAAGCTTTTGATGTGAAAGAAGGAAAAAAAAAAGCATGAAGAAAATTGTATAGCCAGGGAATAGGTTAATGTTATATACACACGCAGCAAACTCTTGTGCTCGATTTTTTTTTGCTTTTCGTTGAAAATATACGTGTCGGACGGTAGAGAAAAACCCACCTTGAGTACCTAGCTGGTATCCTGCTTCAATCAGTATAAGGTAAAATCAGGAAGTTGTTTATCTCCTTATGTTAGTATAAGGTAAACAGAGAAGTTCTTTATCTCCTTGTATTAGTGAATGGTAAACACAGGAGGTTGTTTATCTCTTTGTGTTAGTGTTAGGGAAACACAGAAAGCTGTTTATCTCCTTGTGTTAGTGTTAGGTAAACACTGGAAGTTGTTTATCTCCTTGTGTTAGTGAAAAGTAAATACAGGAAGTTGTTATCCCCTTGTGTTAATGTAAGGTAAACACAGAAAGTTATTTATCTCCTCGTGCTAGTGTAACAGATATGTTGTTCGGCTTGTGTCAGTAAAAGAAGGGCAGAGCGAGAATATACAGTATAGTGGGAAGTGGATCAGATAGACAGTAAATGGTGGAAAGAGATAGGTATATAAAGGGTACGGTGAACAGAGCAGTGATACACAATGCGTGATGGAAAAAATAGTGATAGACAGTGAATGGTGGGTAGGGGAGTGATAGACAGTGTATGGTGGGTAGAGGAGTGATAGACAGCGTAATGGTGGGAAGGGGAGTGATAGATAGTGTATGGTGGGTAGGAGAGCAATAGACAGTGTATGGTGAGAAGGGGAGTGATAGACAGTGTATGGTGGGTATGTGAGTGATAGACAGTGTATGGTTGGAAGGGGAGTGATAGACAGTGTATGGTGGGTAGGAGAGTGATAGACAGTGTATGGTGGTTAGGGGAGTGATAGACAGTGTATGGATGGAAGGGGAGTGATAGACAGTGTATGGTGGGTAGGAGAGTGATAGACAGTGTATGGTTGGAAAGGGAAGTGATAGACAGTGTATGGTGGGTAGGAGAGCAATAGACAGTGTATGGTGAGAAAGGGAGTGATAGACAGTGTATGGTGGGTAGGGGAGTGATAGACAGTGTATGGTGGGAAGGGGAGTGATAGACAGTGTATGGTGGGTAGGAGAGTATAGACAGTGTATGGTGGGTAGGAGAGTAGATAGACAGTGTATGGTGGTAGGGGAGTGATAGACAGTGTATGGTGGTAGGGGAGTGATAGACAGTGTATGGTGGTAGGGGAGTGATAGACAGTGTATGGTGCGTAGGGGAGTGATAGACAGTGTATGGTGGTAGGGGAGTAATAGACAGTGTATGGTGGGTAGGGGAGTGATAGACAGTGTATGGTGGGTAGGGAGATGATAGACAGTGTATGGTGGGTAGGAGGTAATAGACAGTGTATGGTGGGTAGGGGAGTGATAGACAGTGTATGGTGCGTAGGGGAGTGATAGACAGTGTATGGTGGTAGGGGAGTATAGACAGTGTATGGTGGGTAGGGGAGTGATAGAAGTGTATGGTGCGTAGGGGAGTGATAGACAGTGTATGGTGGGTAGGAGAGTAATAGACAGTGTATGGTGGGTAGGGGAGTGATAGACAGTGTATGGTGCGTAGGGGAGTGATAGACAGTGTATGGTGCGTAGGGGAGTAATAGACAGTGTATGGTGGGTAGGGGAGTGACAGGCAGTGTATGGTGCGTAGGGGAGTGATAGACAGTGTATGGTGGGTAGGGGAGTAATAGACAGTGTAGGTGGGTAGGGGAGTAATAGACAGTGTATGGTGGGTAGGGAGTGATAGACAGTGTATGGTGCGTAGGGGAGTGATAGACAGTGTATGGTGGGTAGCAGAGTTATGGACAGTGTATGGTGGGTAGAAGAGTGATAGACAGTCTATGGTGGGTAGGGGAGAGATAGACATTTTTTGGTGGGTAGGGAATAGACAAGCAGTGTGTGGTGGGTAGGGAAGATGTAGACAGTGTATAGTGGGTAGGAGAGTGATAGACAGTGTATGGTGGGTAGGGGAGTGAAAGACAGTGTATGGTGGCTAAGAAGAGTGATAGACAGTGTACGGTGGGCAGGGGTATGATAGTGTATGGTGGGTAGGAGAGGGATAGACAGTGTATGGTGTTTAGGGGAGTGATAGACAGTGTATGGTGGGTATGGGAGTGATAGACTGTGTATGGTGGGTAGGGGAGTGATAGACAGTGAATGGTTGGTAATGGAGTGATTGATAGTGTATGGTGGGTAAGGGGGAGATAGACAGTGTATGGTGGGTAGGGGAGAGATAGACAGTGTATGGTGGGTAGGGAGAGATAGACAGTGAATGGTGGGTAGGGGAGTGATATATAGTGTATGGTTGATCGGGGAGTGATTGACAGTGTATGGTTGGTAAGGGAGAGATAGACAGTGTATGGTGAGTAGGGGAGAGATGCACAGTGTATGGTGGGTAGGGGAGAGATACACAGTGTATGGTGGGCAGGATAGTGATAGACAGTGTATGGTGGCTAGAGGAGAGATAGACAGTGTATAGTTGTTTAGGGGAGTGATAGACAGAGTATGGTGGATAGGGGAGTGCTAGACAGTGTTTTAACATAAGAACATAAGAAAGGAGGAACACTGCAGGAGGCCTGCTGGCCCATACTAGGCAGGTCCTTTACAATTCATCCCACTAACAAAACATTTGCCCAACCCAATTTTCAATGCCACCCAAGAAATAAGCTCTGATGTGAAAGTCCCACTCAAATCCAACCCCTCCCACTCATGTACTTATCCAACCTAAATTTGAAACTACCCAAAGTCCCAGCCTCAATAACCCAACTAGGTAGACTGTTCCACTCATCAACTACCCTATTTCCAAAAAAATACCTTCCTATGTCATTTCTAAATCTAAACTTATCTAATTTAAATCCATTACTGCGGGTTCTCTTTGAAAAGACATCCTCAAGACCTTATTAATATCCCCTTTATTAATACCTATCTTCCATTATACACTTCGATCAGGTCTCCCTCATTCTTCGTCTAACAAGTGAATGTAACTTAAGAGTCTTCAATCTTTCTTCATAAGGAAGATTTCTAATGCTATGTATTAATTTAGTCATCCTACGCTGAATGTTTTCTAACGAATTTATGTCCACTTTGTAATACGGAGACCAGAACTGAGCTGCATAATCTAGGTGAGGCCTTATATGATGTATAAAGCTGCAGTATGATCTCTGGACTTCTGTTGTTACACTTCTTGATATAAATCCAGTAAACTATTTGCCTTTTTGTACACTTAGGCCCTTGTTCTCGGTTTTAAGGGTTGCTGCTACCATAACCCCCAAG